>SNQJ01S0018597.1:292948-329606 GCA_010110895.2 Picea sitchensis | reverse complement strand
GTTTGTTGTTTATTCTTTCATTTCAGATCTTCTTATATGTATATGGCTGTCATAATTCCTCTTCTTTCCTCATTCTTTCACTAAGTTTCTCAAATGGTTAATTAACGCATGCAAAATTAAAACTCAACCATAAGTCATTAAAAGATCCTACGGATCACATGGTTGGCATATTGGTAGATGCACATGGTGGCATATGGTGGATACATTTCATGGATAATATATTTTGGCACATTGTTGATGTACATGGTTGATGTACATGGGTGTTTTGCATGGTGGGCACATTTTTGTACATGATGTACTTGGTGGATATATTGTTCATGATTCTCTATTTCATTGATGACATATATTTTGTTTCATGATGCATGGTATGGAACAAGTTTGATGCATGAACAGGTCCAAGGATCATCATATGGTAGCATATTGTTCATCTTATAGAGAAGATAGGGGGAGACATACCCTTAGGGAGGGATGATTTTAAGGATGGAAATTTATTTTAAAATGTAGAAACCTTGGTGAATATTACTAATCCTTCATATGTCAACTATAAATGTTTGGCGATATTTTTTTAAAAATATTCAAATTTCTAAGTATTTTAATAGTTTTTATAAAATTTTGGCAATTTTTAAGGTAAAATAATTCTATCCTATAGAATTTGGGCGAATCATTTTTAAAATAGCGAATCTCATTTTTGGAAAAACTATGGAAAATTAGCCCATGAGCGAAATTTAGCCCCTAAAATCATCTATGCCCTTAGGGGGAGTCATTCTTCTTCCCATGATTCTAGGAGGAGATATTTATCAAATGCATACCTAGAAAATATACCTATATTTGAAGAAAGAGCACAAGAACATAATTCCAGGAAGGAGTGATGGTCACAGGGGGAGTATGTTCGATGTATTTTCAGCATTACATCAGATTGATATCCCTTGTTCAAAAGCGGAGAGATTATACAGCGGCAAAAAGACAGGGGGAGCAACCCTAAGAGGAGAATGGCCCTTTTCCATTGATGTCAAATGGGGAGAGATAATGACATTGATGTAATCTCATGGTGAGATCACACAATGGTATAATAAATAAGATAATCACATTGATGTGATTGATGTCGATTGATGGGGAGAGATTGATGTGGAGAGATAGTCACATTGAGTAGATGTAGAGCATGCCTTGTCTACATGTTGACATCAATATTGGTAATTGGAGTTGACATCAATGTTGGTATTTCCATCAATGCCAAAGGGGGAGATTGTTGGATCATGTTGTCATTGATGCCAATGGTTTGTCATTGATGCAGATCATATAATATTGATGCCAATGGTTTTATCATTATTTAAACCGCTTGGTCATTGATGCCATCGCTTTGATTATTTGGGACATTTGTTGGATCATATGTAAATGGTATGGCTTTGGATTGATGTCAAGTCATTGATTGATATAATTCGCTTGATGAGAATAATATATGTCCAAGTAGAAACCAATCGATAAAGGAAGCATTGAAATTATTAGTGTCTTATCATGGTTGATATAGTGCACAAATGGATGAACTCCAAAGTGGTCCCCTTATGGTGAAATCCTTCTTGGGAAGATGCTTTATGGATTGGGTTGTCCTAGAAGAAACTTGGAGGACCCATGCTTGTATGTGGAATAATGAGGATCAATGAAGGAAATTGCTGGTGGAACTATCCTAGATGGATAGTGCTTTGATATGCCATTTCGGTTGTATGTGGAATGTCAGTATAACTCCCTCACGGTTTGAGAGTTATGGTCTTATGAAGTTGGAGGACTCCTTATATGAAGGCTTGAAGCCTCCAAAAGCGTCAAAATAAAAGGTTTATATCAAGAAATCACATTAAATGGATAAAGTAAAGTGACAAAATCAAGAAGAAATATTTAAATGATAAAGCATTGGAGAACTTTTTATTTATGGAAATTGGTTAACCCTGAAAATGAGGAAATATGTTAAGTGATCTAGAAATGGTTATAAATCCCTAAAATGGGTTAAGGGACCTAGAATATGAAAGTATAAATAAGAAGCTTTGTGGATCTCAGAAAGGTACATTTGGTGAGAACTTCATTTTTTGTGGATCACTGGAGAGCTTCAGGAATATATTTTGGAGTATTGATGGGGATATTCTTGTGAGAGCATCTTGCTGATGTGGATCTCTCGAGCATGATTGAAGATATATTATGAGGCGAGAGAGAGAGAGGATCCTCATGGATGCACTCAAAAGTTTCAGCAATGTCGAGATCTTGATTGAAAAGTCTCTCGAGTCACGTAAAACCCCATTTTCCTCTGATGCCCACGCAAGGTCTTGCATAGGGTGCATGTACATCGGCTGGACTGCAGGTACAAGGAGCGTGGACTGAATAACCCTCATGGAGGTTAGTGTTTGAGCTGATGCCAAGCTCTTGAACGATGAGGTAGGTTCCAGATCTTCACTCTATGGCCTCAGATCTATCACTTAGACACCGGGCGGTTGCTACTATTGTCTTGATAGATGCTATTGTTTGATATGTTGTGAATGCTTAGGAGATTATTGCATGGCTTCTATCATGTGGCTCAATTTGGTTATGTGATGGATGGAGTGAGCAACACTCTTTGTGATTTAGCATCGACATGATTGTTATGGTATACTAGCTATTCATACATGATTAAGATAGAATTCATATTGACTTGTTATGGAGCATGAGCAAGCTATTGGAGCATGAGAAAGATATTGGAGAGCTTTGATGTATTATGACTGGCTATGGGTCAGTTTAGACAAGAAGATAAAAGAGTTGTGGAGCATGTGAAGAAAAGAAAAACCCTATTTCTTAGGAAGCGTGACGCCACTCCATTTCATACACCTGCTACATTCACACGCTGGCTATAGTGAGCCATGCTCACACGCTGGTCGCATCTAATCGGGACAAGTCATGCACTCCATTGACGATTGATATCGCTGAGGATTGTTGCCTCAACTCGCCTGATATTGAGGGTAAGCCGAAGTCTTGCATATAGGAAGTTATGCTCTCAGAGTTGTACTCTATTGGGTTGTTGTTTATAAACCCAAGGATCATGCAAACTTATAAAAAGAAAATTGGTATTACATCTTGTGTTCTTTGTGTCCATTATGATGATGACTATTGATGATATATTGTTTTATATATCATATGTGCCTACATCCGACCGGTTATAAACGACAAAAATGGGTAAGAAATAAATGTTGAATGCTAATTGATAAGTTTTGTGCAAGAGGGAAGTTTTGGGAAAAGGATCCCTACACTCATTCACCCCCTCTAAGTGTGGTAGGTGTGTCCAAGAAATCTAATATGATATCTTACTACAAAACAATGTGAATGGATGCTAGGTATGATATTTATTTTGTATTATTAGTGCTTGGATCTATTGAATCTATATGAATACTACGTCGGTCTATTGATTGGCTATTAACTGCACTATAGAATAAACTGGGTATTGATGAAATATAATTGTTAAGTGTTCTTTTAAGGTGCCCATGCAATATAGATCTCATGGTCCCAAAATTTAAGGTTGTATAAATTGGAGTCCCGTGCAACCACCCCTTCGCCTACCTAGGGTGAGACTTCATCTCTTCACAAGTGTTGTTGAAAGGGTCAGTAGCAAGTTAGGTTTTGTTGGTGTGTTTTTTAGAAGTTGAACCTTAATATCTTCCCCTCAGGTTAAAGAAATGTTTTCAAATTGCACAATAGCTTCGGGTTTAGGGTAATTTACTACACTCTCAATTGTTGCAAATGAACTTTATCCTCTAAAACTTCTTCCTCCATACTCATTAGCAGAATTAGTGGGAGTGATTTTTCTTGGACCCTATAGATTTTCCTCGGAATTTTTGATGCAATAAATCTACCTTTACTATCTCTAAGTCTACTCATAAAATGACTAACACTAATAAAACACAAAATATATCTACCGAAAAATAAGATGACAACCCAACTTTGGAGGAATTTAACGAAGTGGAGGTGTGTTCTACCTCTTGCCTTTACTATCTCTTATCTCTTAGGTCATTCCTAAAAATCAATCCAAAACCATTAAAGAAATCTAATTCAAATACTACCTATTAATTACATAACTCCTTGGAAATGATGCCAAAATGTTGGTTCAATTATATGTATAATATTTAGCCAATCATTAATATGTCAACCGTGATTCATAATCAAAGAGTTGTTACACCACATGCCGTAGAAACATGTACTTTAGCTATGTCTAGTAAGTATAATAGAAATTGTTATTACTCGAATTTTGTCCGCAAATGGTTAGAGGAATCCAACATATCCAAACAATCATTAGTTCATCCATGGCCCAAAAATGCATTTTCAAAAAGTGGGCACAAAACTATACTACAATTGGTTATAAACTCTATCATGTGCCAAGAATACAAGGAAGCTCTCTACATGTGTGGCGTCAAAATGTCAAATGCACATGCACCCAATGTGCAACCGTGGACACAAAACTTATTAAGAACCTAAGACTCAATTAAAAGGTTATCAGCAATATGTTGAAGATATTTTGAATACAATCAATTACACAAGATATATGAAACCATATAGAAAACCACAACTTTATTATATAGAAACCTTGAGGTAAGGCAACACCATACAATGGATCCGGCTATGGAAGGGATCCTCCTGCTCACTCACTTTTCTCTTCGAGGGGGGCAACCTCCTAATGAGCTTCTTCTCCAAATACAAATAATTCTCTCTTCATGTCTCATTGCATGTCTTTGAACCCTTTATATAGTGTGTGTTACCACTACCTAAGAACATTCTAGAGGGGGAATTTATAAGTAGAACCTTCTAAGAAGTCCTCTTACATTTATTATATCTAATTACCCATTTATTATATCTAACTACCATAGTGGGCCTTATTTAATAATATAGTGGACCTAGTACACCTTAAATTGAATGACCTCCACTATCACCATGGCCCTCCTCGGGCCCCCATTACCTCTCTCTAGCTACCTTATCTCCATCCATCTTATGAAAGGCGGTCTCAAACGCTGATGTACAACCATACTGTGGTCCCATGGATAATTGTGGACCATAATGTTGAAGAAGACTAGAGAATCAAGGTCCCATGTAGAAATGAAACCCACTATGTTGGAAGTAGTCCAACTACCATTGTAAGCCTGGGTCCCATGTCCAAGTGCTAATGTGAACTCTCCGTGGAAGATTTTAGAACCCAATAAATCAACTCCAAAATGATGCTCCAAAGACTCCATTAACTCTAACATCATGTGGACTTCTAAATAAAATTCATCCACAAAGGGAAAATTTTGTCAGAAAAATCTAAATAATAATGCCAACAGAATATGTAGACTGAATGATGGTAACTAGTGCCCTCGGAAGGGGTATTGATTTTCTATGTAAGGTGGATTGGAGTCATCAAATAAAAATATGGAAGTGGCTGTCATCCCTAAAATGACAAACTATCCATATACCAATCATCACAAGCATCCCTAAAAATCATACCAAGCATATATTTCTTGATTATATTCTATCCTTGAGGCCCTCCAAGAAATTTCTTCCCCAGCATGTTATATTCACAATGAATCTTGAATACTACGAAAACTATCATTGAGGCCATCTGTGATGATATTTGTGAGGCTGTCTGTGAGGCATTGTGCTAACACATCCAATCTATCATCCAATGTGTGAAACAATTGGGCTTTGAATGATTCAAGAATTTATTTCAGGTTTTGAGAAGAAATAGCCATATGAGCACCCTATGAACCCTTTGGTCCCCCAGCCATCACGAAAAAACCCAAAAAAATAAGTTACAACAAAAAATCGCGGTTTTCTCTGAAAAAACTTTAAAAAACTGCTGAAGTTAAAATGCTCATAACTTCACTTCCCGGACTCCATTTCCGCTGATTTTTTTTTTGAAATTGGATGAAATTGTGAGCGGAACTCAGACTTGTAATTTATTTGAGAAAATACGGACTCCAAATTCTACAGAAATAAAAACAAACCACGCCGTCGTCCGCAAAAAAACCCTGAAAATTTGCAGATTTTAAAACCTCAATATCTTGACTTTCCGGACTCCGTTTTGGATGATTTTTTTTTTCAACTTAGGTGTTTTTCTGAGAGGAACTCATATATACAACCCTTTTCTGCAAAAATTTTCACAGAAATATACTAAAAATGTCTGGAATGTCGCGGTCCTCTTTTTTCTTCTCCGAAAAAAAATCTGCAAAAATAAAAAATATTTGCCCACAACTCCGGCCAAGGAAAGTGATCTAATACCACTTGTTAAGTTCCAAATAGCTGAAGAGAAACACCATACAATAGATCATATTATGGAAGGGATCCTCTCCTCTTCACTTGCCTCTTCGAGGGGGCATCCTCCTATTGAGCTACTGCTCCAAATACAATAATTCTCTTCATGTCTCATTACATTGCTTGAACACCTTTATATAGTGCTACCATCACCTAAGAACATTCTAGAGGGGGAATCTTCTAGAAGTAGAACCTTCTAAGAAGTCCTCTTACATTTATTATATCTAATTACCCATTTATAATATCTAACTACCATAGTGGGCCTTATTTAGTAATATAGTGGACCTAGTCCACCTTAAATTGAATGACCTCCACTATTATCACTATGGGCCCTCTGCCCCCCCCCACTACCTCTCTAGCTACCTTACAAAGCCATGCATAGCTTAGAATGGTGCATTTATGATTTTGGTCAGCCTTCCACCCACTTCTGGTTCATCTCCCAAGTTTATTTGACACCCAAATCTGATATGAATCTAAGTGGGGGGCTGGTCAAAGACCTAAGGGTGCCCTAAAGAGCCCCTTGTTCACACTAAAGACTGGTTGAATAATGCCTCAAAGATTTTCTATAAAAAGAGGCCATGGGTGCACTATATTTCAAATAATTCATTTGTATTATTATGCTGCCTATATTCTCTTGGAGGAACCTCTTTCCTCATTAGAGCATACAAGCATCATCTCATTTATCCATTCACATCACCTCTTGAGTGAATGAGCTTTGGATTTCTTCACCATTTCCTTCTAGTTTTTTATTTGTAAGAAGAGATCAATCATTGGGGGTTGAAGAGCCTTCCCTTGGAGGAAGAGGCGACCCATAAGTCTTTGTTTCTCTTTGGTGTTTCCCACTAATATAACATATCCATTGGTGGCATGAATGTTGTTTATTTTTTGGTTCTATTTCCCTTATGCACTCTAGTTTAGTTTCTTTTATTGTTATTATCTTAGTTGTTTTTTAATTTATTATGCTTGATGTTTCTAACCCTTGCATTCATCTCTGTCCTGTCTAGCTAACCCAACTAGACTTGTAAGTGTCCTTCTTTTGCTCATTTAGGTGACAAAAATGATACAACAGATTGGTGACTCCACTGGGGATAGGTATCAATTTCCTCCCCATTTGGGTTGTTTGAGAACTTCTTTTTGGTTTATTTAACTTCCAGGAACCATAACCGACCCATGCCTGCCTGCAAAAAGCTAAATTTGGGGATGAGTTGAGAGAATTTCATCCAAAAGTTCCAAAAATTCACACATTGTAAGGGTTTTTGTGTTCTGTTGAAGGCCCATATCCTTCTTAAGCTTGATTCTATGCAAATTGTAATATGCACCACACTTACATTCCCTCTCCACATGAAGGGATAGTCAAAACATAGACACTTAGGGGGTTAAAATTCATATTTATCATCTTTTTTCTTTCATTTTGCCACATGGATGGCTTTCTTTGATTAATGTTAAGTTGGAATCATTCTATATCACATATATAACCACTTGAATTGGGACCATAAATTGAACGTCAATCATTTAGTATGCTCTTCTCTCACGTCATACAACGATCTTGAGAATCAGAAAAATGATTGAGGGAAGATTTCATCTCCCTTAAGCACAAAATCTTTAGGAGAGGACAACATCCCCCTCAGGACTCCTCTTAGTTTCTTTTTCAAACACATGTTAAATTTGTAAGGGTTCATACATGCCCATATTCCACAAAGATATGATAGTTTTGAATTTACTTTCTTAGATTACATCACTAGGGAAGTTTAGAGGTTTTGTAACGGGCTCATACATGCCCACATTTCCACAATCTAGGATAGTTTTTGAAGATTTCTTAGATTAAATAACACTATGGAGTTAAAGGATTGGTAAGGACCCATATGTCCACATGCTAGTTCTCTAGGGACTTTAAAATTATGCAAGGTTGTACCAATGGAATTTAGTAAATTAGGTAATCAAGACTTGTAAGGACCACACGAAGTCCAGATGCAGCAAGGTGACACCTAAATTATTAAAAATTTTGCACACTTTCACTTGTTCACACACAAAGTCACTACTCACTCACATAGTTTCATCTAGAATCATGGAGGTTGAAGTAATTTTCCTCCAAATGGATTCCAAAACATCCCACCCTTTTCTTGACGAGACTATCCACTCCTATTTAATTTCAACGAGATTGGTTCACACCCCCAATATCTCAAAAAACCACATATAAAATATTTTTAAAAACTCACTAAGGTTTCCTCCACAGGAGGTGCCAAAAGAATTTTTTTATTCTAGGTAGGATTTTGGGGATAGGCATCCAAAAAAATCCCCGTTATATGGTTCTGACATCTTCAAACAATATAAGTTGTCAAATAGGGAACCTTAAATCCTCCAAGTCAAGTGTTCCTAACACCATAAGGCAAGGAGATACCCATGAGGGGTTGAAGGTTGAGGTTCAGTTGTTCTATGCATCCCCCCTTGAGGCACCCACCTCTTGGATGGGATCCAACCCATGACCCATTTCTTAGGCCAAAAATCTAAATGCCACACTTTGACCAAGGTACCCAGTGACCAAATTTTAGGACATCTACCCAGGTGGAAATTGTGGGCTGCAATTTCACCTTGATCATATTTTATGTGGCTATTGGGAAATATCGCCAACTCTTTCAGGATATGCCCCCTCTACCCCTCATTATAACTGATTTTTTCATCCTTCATTAGTTTCTCTTTCGATGGCTTCAGACCCCACTGTTGAGTGCTATTGGAAGGTCCAGTGCAATTTTGAGAGGAAGGATGTTGCATCTTTTTAGGACATGAGCATTTGTTTTCTTTGTTCTCCCACATGAAAAAAATCTACCTACCCACATGTATGCTTCTTTATCAATTGATTTATGTTTTATGCTCTTGTGAATACATGCGATTGTGAGATATATTGTGAAGGTACAAAAATTATAACAAAGACTCTTGTTCATTTATTACTCTTGTCACCATTTGCACACATCCACTTTGCTAGTCGGACATCATAGGGGATCCACAAAATCCCCTTCGTTCCAGACGCTTGCTAAGTCTCCCTCATATTCTAGGAGGAGTTCCTAATCTTGCCAACTCATCGAATCCACCTTCTCACACTCCTGTGAGTGATACTATCTTAGGATCTAATTTTCTTGGTTCCACTTTACTTGGGTCCACTTCCCAAGGTCGACCATCCCCTCACTCTCCTTTACACGAAAGCATGGGGAAAAATTCTTCCCAAGGAGGAAGTACAACCCCACCTAACCCCCCTCAAGGGGAAGGTACACAAAACAATCACACCATGGTTGGAACTAATCCTCCACCACCACCTCAGATGCCATACTTGGCTTCCATAAACATACCATATCTAACTAAGCTCACCAATGATCCTATATTGCATGACCCCACATGGCCTAAAATGCCTACCAAACTACCTTCAGACATCCCCAAGTTTGAAGGAAAAGAGAGAGACGATCTGACAAACCATATCATGACCTTCCACTTATGGTGCTCTTCAAACAACATCATGGACAAATCCATCCAATTGAGGTTATTCCAATACATGTTCACTGGCCTATCAACCAAGTGGCATGTAGAAGAAAAATATGGGTCCCATGTGACCTTTGAATATTTGGCCAAATCATTTTTGACCTTGTTTCAACTACCAATCCATCATGACAATGGTATCTAACTACTCTCAGAGTTTAAACAAGCCTCCACCACACATATTGATGACCACATTCATGAATGGTGTCGGCGACGTAGTCTATGCAAAGTTGAAGCCACCAAGCAACAATGCCTCAATTGGTTTCTCAAATCACTTGTTTCCCTCCTTGCCAAGGATGTGGCCGCCACCTTCCCCTAGTATGAAGAAGAAGCCATAGACAAGGCTCAACATTTCAAACTCATTTATTCATAGTCAGGATACTTATATACAGTACTACTTGACGCCCCAAGACCCATACCATTCGGCCAAGATAAATATAGGATGTCTCACTCAACGGATGGATTGATTGGTACCACAACACACCATAATCCACACCCCCCACAACCACCTATGTATGTAACACCTCAATATCCATCGGTATATGGAGGACCTCCTTATTATCCTCCTCCCCCTTATCAACAATCATACCCTGTTTCCCCTCCTCCACCCATAAGTGGAAAACCGTCGATACCCACAATACGCCCAACTGTCCAACCAAGTTATGGTACCCCCTCTACCTTAGCTTACACCCTAAGAACTAGTGAAAGCGCTACGCCTTCCTATGTACCCTATGGATCATTACCACAAAATAATCTGTACTTTCCATTTCCTGGCCCTCCAAAGCCCATGGCTCCACCACAAGGACAACCATATGTTGGGGTTAACTTTGTTCAACCCTCTCCCATTCAGAAATATAAAAAATTTGAACAAATGAATATGGAAAATCTGACCCATCAGTCGAATAATTCCAAAAACAAAGGAAAAAACCGAAACAATAATAATCCAGGACCAGGAAGGAATCACCCCCAACAAAACCAACCTGTCGGGGGCAACTAGAATCAACGGATACAGAACCCCCAAGGGGGAAATAACAACAAACGCCAAGGGAATAATAACAAAAAACTTTGTACAAACTTCCCTTGTTCCCTTTGCGGTGAGTATGGCCATTATACTCACCATTTCCCTCAAATTGTTGAATTTAAATGGATGAAAGAATCTGGCAATGGACCACGTCCCCCAACACCGCCTGCCCCACCACAGACCCCTCAACAATATGTGCAACAACCACCCCCATCCATGTTACAAAACTCCATTCCACACTAAGGGGTGATGAACACCCAACATGAGATGCATCCTGTGCCACCACAGATGGGACAATATCCAAACCCTGACACTCCTGCAGATTGCACTATCCTCCTCACTAGAAAGGAAGAATTTCTTCTACAAATGCACAGTCATCAATACATCTCACCCTCTGACTCTACTCCCACTACCTCAAAAGCAACCCCAGACACAAATGGACCACCTTTGATGATTCATTTCCCTAATACTGAAACACCCCTTCATATTCCTCGCATCCCATTATGACAGAATGTCCACAACCCTCAGGCTAGGGAAGCACATAATTATAGTCTGTTCAATGACTTGGCATAATATCCTATTGCCCTATCAGTTTTAGAAGTCCTTCAAACCTATCCTACTCAATGGAAATCATTACTTTATTTCCTGGGGACAATTGACCCTGCTAACACTCGGCTCATCACCTTTGATCTTGATAGTGGGGAACCCTGTCTCCCCATTCTAGTGGCTTTCCAAATGCCGGTTAAAATCTGAAACATCACAGTTCATCATTGCATCATTGATGAAGGTGCATCCACATGCATCATGTACAAAACTATATGGCAGAAACTTGGCTCCCCTGAGCTCATACCATCCACCATTACTCATAGAGCTTATGATGTCCGACCATCCTCTCTTGAAGGGCTCTGTCAAAATGTTCCCATTGAACTCGAGGGTAAGACTATCCCCATTGACATTAAAGTTATCGATGCTTCGCTAGATTACAACATCTTGTTCGGACGTAGCTACATGTACACTATGAAGGCTGTGGTCTCTTATGTGTTTCGCACAATGATGTTCCCCCATAATGGGAATATCATCACCATCGACCAAGTGTCACATTACAAGCCCAACCCTTCCTCCAACATCGATAACATCCTACCCTTTGTCCACACTAATCTCGATGCCTACCCACTCATCGATAAGGGTCCTGAAAATTTCAAAGACCCATCTTTGATAGGAACATACCATGGAGCACCTCTGCTCATACATCCCTTAAAACAAGTATGTGTCATCTCATCCAATGGAACAGAAACTAGAGACACCCTTCCTCCCACAGAGGCTTCCTTACTATCCGATGTCCCACTCATCGTAGAGATCTTTTCTCAGGAACCCCTTGAGAAATCTTTAGTTCCCCCTGTTCTCGATTTCACCCTTCGCCAGGGCCACATCCTAGTTTGGGAGATAATCCCCCAAGCCATTACTTAAATCACCTTATTTTACCCCCCACCGTGAGTACAATCTTTCCAGGTAGCCACAATGCTTACCCTTCCCAATATGGTGCTGGAAATTCCAGTATGGTATATACATCCACCTTTGATGGTCCATCAACCATCCCTCCCTCCCTAAATCGAAGGAATCCAGATACAGATTCCAATAATTATGCCAACCATACCACCCTCACCCCCACTCGCTAGCGCCACTACTATAGCCGGGGGGAAAAGGAATATGAAAGAGCCCACCGCTCCACTTCTCCCATGAGTTCATCCTCCTTGTGCACTATGCAAGAAAGACAGATACCCCACCAATAAATTCCCATCTCTCCTCAATCTGTGCAATTTAATTCAACTCCCTCGAGCAATGACATCGCTCATGGCTTCATCCAGTTCACCTAGTACTAACACTACATCCCCTACCACAGGAGGAAAAGGACTATGCAACAAATTCGCATGTGCCATCTGTTCAGAATATGGTCATTACACCCACCATTGCCCTGTGCTACCTCACTTTCGACAGATGCTAGCGAAAATACACCAGAGATTTCAACAAGAACCCCTTCCATCCGCATCATCTCAAAAACATGTCACTAACATCCACCATGTCACGACCTCCGTTAACGAATGGATGATATGTCCTTTCTCTCTCTGTGAATAACTAGATCATTTCACCTACCAGTGTCCCATGATTATTGAATATAGACATCGTCAACTGGACCTTATTCCCAATCCTCCCATCACACCACCTCCAGTGACACCAATAGTCCCCTCTACTCCCTCTCCAGATATGGTTTATGTCTTCTCTCCTGAGCCTGAGGCACTTCCCACTCCTCCATGGTTCATAGATATCCTAGAGGAGGATTTGCTGCCAAATGCCCCCAATCCTCCAATTCATTTCCCCACAAGAATTTTAAGCCCGACTACCATTTTCAAACCATAGTATCTTGATATTTGGTTTATGTCGAGCGAACCATCGCCACCCCCTTGCATAATTCCCCCTACTTCTTTACCACCAGAACACAACCACATGGTGACAGTCACAAATGTTACTCCACTGGATCCACTATATTCTTGACAGTTCCACTACGATGAAGACAACCTCAAGGAATTAACTACCCCCGATTTCCCATGGGATCCACTCCATCACAGAGCAATTTTTCTTTCATAGGAAGTCTTTGTGCCTTTCAAGAAAAACCCCATATACGCAATCAAAAACAAATATTTTCTCCCCTCAGGGCATATAGATTGGTTCAATAACCCTATCCCTGCCCTCGACACTTTTGAAGAAGGAAACATGGCCAACATTTCCCCCACCGTTAAAATCAATATTTCCATCAAACCTAGAATCATAGAGGAAATCACCATCGACGTTGCATTCTCTCCTGAAGAACTCATAGCTTACAAAGCTCTCTTCCAGGAATACTAGGAAATTTTTTCCTGGTCATACATAGAGATTCTTGGCCTCGATCCCTCTATTGTTGAACATCGTATAGACACATGGCCTGATATTACCCCTGTATGACAAAAGAAACGTCCATTACACCCATCCAAAGCGACATCCATCAAAGCCAAGATTGATAAATTACGCACTACAGCGTTCATATAACCCATCACATATACGTCATAGGTCTCCAACCTCATCCCTGTTAACAAAAAACAAGGAACTATCCACGTCTGTACGGACTTTCATGATCTCAATCACACCCGTCCCAAAGACAATTTTCCAACGCCCTTTATTGACCAAATTATCTATGATTGTGTCAGCCACGAGGTTTTTCCTTCATGGACGGTTTCTTTGGCTACAACCAAATTCAAATCTACCCAGCTAATCAATACAAAACTGCATTCACTACCCCCTGGGGTACTTTTTCATATCATGTCATGCATTTTGGCCTCAAGAACATGGGTTCCACTTTTAAACGTGCCATGACATACATTTTTCATGATCTGGCTCAAATCATCCTTGCCTACTTGGACGATCTAACCACTCGATCCAAGAAACACACTCAACATCTTGATGACTTACACATCATCTTTCACAGGTGTCATCAGTACAATATCCACTTAAACCCTCTCAAGGACGTATTTTGTGTCAGCACTGGACGTCTCCTTGGGTTCATCGTCTCCCAACGTGGGATCACTATGGACCCCCTCATGGTCCAAGCCATGACAAAAATTTCCCCCCCATCAGAATTTACGCCAGTTGCAAAGCTTACAAGGCAAAGCTAATGTTTTACACTTCTTTATCCATGATTACGCCAGTCATGCACACGGTTTCCTTCACCTCTTACATCATGATATCCCATTCCAATGGGATGAACATTCCCAAACCTCTTTTGATGATCTCAAAGCGTTCCTCTCCAATTCCCCATTGATTAGTCCACCCGACTATGATGACAACTATATCCTCTACTTATCGGTCTCAGCCGTCTCCATAATAGGAGTTCTCATCCAATTAGGGGATGATGAATGTGAGCATGTAATTTACTATATTAGTAAAAATATACCACCCTTGAGATACAATCACGAAGAGAAACTCCCCCTTGCAGTTGTCCTCGCAGTCCAGAAACTGCACCATTACATCCTGTTTCGAACTACCAAGGTCGTAGCAAATTCCAACCCCATGCAATAATTTCTCAGTCATTGACAAATTAATGGAAAATTTTCCCTATGGATCATCATCCTCCAAGAGTACGACCTTGAATTTTCAACACCCAAGAGAAATAAATCCCTCGTCCTTGCCGAACTCATTATGACATTTCCTTCCAATAATACTAGCTCTCCTGTCAATATTGACTTCCCCCACAAACATCTCTTTTTCATCCCCTCGGATGAACCCTGGTACGACAATCTCCTCGTCTATCTTCGAACATAGAAGTTTGGAAACCAACTCTCCCAGGATGGTCGTCCATGTATTTCCCACCAGGCCCCTCGCTACCTCCTTATCGGTGATATCTTATATCGACGAGGGGTCAACCCCATACTTCGTTGATGTTTGACTATTGACAAAGATGATAGAGTCTTGAATGGTTGCCACAGTGGCCACCTCTCAGGGATGTCCACCGCCTAGAAAATCATTCGAGAAGGCTACTTTTGGCCCACATTGTTTCACGATTGCATCGACGTTGTGAAGCAATGTGACAAATGTCAGCTATATGCCAACAAAGCGAGATCACCACCCTCTCTTCTCCACCCACGCATTACTACTAGCCCCTTTTACAAATGGGGCATATAATTCATGACTTGCAACCCTCCATATAGAAATGGACACAAATAAATCATCATGGCAGTCGATTACTTCACCAAGTGGGATGAATCCATCCCCACCTTCAACAACACCGCTGACACTGCAATGCGTTTTTTCTTTAACCATGTCATCTCCCACTTTGGAGTCCCACTATAGTTAGTCTTTGATCATGGGAAACACTTCGAGAATGAAATTTTCATCGAAATCTCCTCCATGATAGGCTTCTCCCACGCGTTTTCCTCCCCATACTACCCTTAGTCCAAAGGATAGGTAGAGGTGGTTAACAAGGTCCTCAAAATCATGTTGCAGCCCACAGTTAACAAACATAAGACCAATTGGCACCATATGTTGTTTTTCGCACTATGGGCTTATCGCACGATAGTTAAAACTGCCACTAGTTTCATACCATTTCATCTTGTCCATGGGATTGAAGCCACTCTCCCCATAGAGTGTGAAATACCCACCTTATGCACCACTATTGAGATATTACCCGACACTGCTCCAATGGAGCAACGTTTACTGAACTTAGAGTCGTTGGATGAAGACCATCGGTCTTCATTACAGAACAATGAGGTAGCCAAAAAATGGTCGAAGTCCACCTTTGATCTCCATGTCAACCTCCAATAATTCATGTTGGCACACGAGCAGACTCAGGTTTCAATGCTACAACATCACACCAACAAAAACCTAACCATCGACCCTTTTGAAAACACCTGCGAAGAAGATGAAGTCTCACCGGAGGTAGAGGCAGGGGTGGTTGCAGTACTCAAGTGTCTGCAACATTAGCTGGGATACATATCTATGATTATAATACTTGATAGAGAACTTAGCACCATTAGTTCATAATTATTTAACCAACATCTACTCTGCAAAGAAAACAGAGCATCACAACATTCACCTTGATCTAATGTATTTAGTCACTTAGCATAAATGGATCAGATCTAGCAGATTTAAGAACTAAGCACATTCACCTATGTTAGATCTAGCATCGAGATTCATCATAAGAACAAATCATAAATAGATCTATCTATATATATATCTATATCAAGCGCTTAGCAAATAACACGTAAATACATCAACACATCGCACAAAGTATAGAAACACAACATAAATGTGGTTCACATCCTCCCTACGGCTACGTCCACCAACTCTTTTTATTTATTATCTTCTTCAATAGGTTACATGCATAGAGCCTCAAAACCTTAATCTGCATAAGACAGAAGATCTGTGCAACTCATTAGATCCTTCTTCCTTGCATTACAACACAAAGCCCTTCACAATCTGTTACAACCAATTGCACCTAGCTCTACAAGTCTCTAACAGTATGCACAAAGCATTTACAAACCACACTTTCACTTAGCACAACATCACATAGATGCCTCTTCTTCTTTTCTTCCCTTACATCGCAAAGAAATATATTTATATATTACAAAATAGGCCTAATCATGGGTAAACCCATGGACCAACATTCCCATACTCGTCACATATTCCCAATTCCCAAAAACGACCCAAAAAGGGGTCGATATCCCGTGATATCTTCTTATTCTTGTGCTCCACCTTTGACAGGCTGTTAAAGTCCCAAAATAGGTCAAATTGACCAAGGATCTCCCAAAACTTGGTCAAGGGCCAACAAGCCCCCAACACTCACCTCTGACTCGTCTCGAGTCACTCTGGTCTGACTAGTTCTGCTTCGAACACCTTGAGCTTGGCTCAAGCTGCTTTGGCTTGTTGTTGTGCTATGGCCTCCTATTCAGTGAACTCTTGGATGATTGAATCATTCATAGGTCCCTCTAGATGTTATTTAGTTGTAGTGACAACCTGCTCTTGCTCTACTCCTTGGCCTTCTACCTCTGTAAAAAATTGGTAAGACTTTTCTTGTACAGGTTGGAGTTTCTGAGTTACCTCCATAACTCTGCTCTGGATAGTGTGGATCTATTGTTGGGCAGTCTGTTTCTCTTGAGATCCCTTCATTCTTTCCATAGATGATAGGGGCTTCAACTGCGCTTGTATATTTTCGGCTTGATACTTCACCTCTTGGAGTTGCGACTCCAGTGCCTTCAGTTACAGGTTCTCCTTGAGTTGTACATAGGTTTGGGCACTGCGATCAGTGAGTTTCTTATATTCCAGCATAAGATCCTTTATCCTTTCAACTACACTACGGTTGGTTTCTTATCTTTGGTCTCTTACATCTTGTGGGGTCTCAGGTACAATGCGTAGCTCCAAATATGCTATGCGTTGTTGTAGATGCTGGATGGATTCTGCGAGCTGGTTCACCTATTGTGTAACTCGATCTTCTGCCTTGATTTCTAAGACTGTCACATGGCGAAGTGCTTTTTTGAACACTTCTTTTACTTCAAGTTTATCCACGAGCAACTGTTCCTTTTCTTGTTGCAGTGGTTATTTTTCTTCGTCAAACTTCACTTGGGGAGAAATATTTTCCTGTTCTACAGCATTGCATATCTCTACGAGTACTCCTTGTACTTGTGTCAAAGCCTGGGTGGATTTCTCTATTTCTTCCTTTGCTCGTCGAAGGAGAGATTTGACTGTATCAGCTAGGCAGTGGAGTTGGGTTGGCTCATCTCCCAATTCTAGTTCGCCCGATGCAGTGGAGACTACGTGGTTGGACTGTAGGGCCTGTTGTACCCCTCTTAGTTTAGCCTCAATTTGATCATACATCTCCTCTTGCTTTGATTCTTGTTTTTGTACTATTTCCAGTGAAGCATCTTGTAGGGATTTTATGAGGAAGTCAAAGTCATCGAAGGTGAGGAAAGTCTACATCTTGGTCATGGTGGCCTTCGATTTCTTATGGGAGGAAGGTTTCGGAGGTGAACCTTTCCTCTTTTTTAGGGAATCAACCTCATCTCCTTGCTTCTATTCGAATTAATTTTCATCTAACTCTTCACCATCACCTCCTTGCTCTGGTGATATGGAAGAAGTCTTCATGGATGCACTATCTAATCCTTAGACCTCTTCGGTCTTCTTTGTCCTGCTAGGTCCATATGTATCCTACCCAGTTTCTAGGTTGTCGATGCTGAATATATCCGTAGGGTCTGCTGGAATAAGGAGGTCTACCAACCATCCCTTAGTTATCTCTTCCAAGTCCTCCTCCATCAGCTTATAGAAGGATTGAAGTTTTTTCTTGTGTTCATCGACACGCACTGTGATGTAAATACAATGTCAATCTATGTTGAACTTCATCAAAGGTCTAAACTGATGTAGAGTGTTTGGAGTCATGTGAGGCTTAGGATGTATGGATATCTTCAATTGATTGTAGTAGGTATGAAAAACAACATTTGACTACCATTGTTTATTCATATCATTTGAATACCATAGTGTACTGAACTTCACGGCCAGCGGTTCAAATGGCTTGATGTCTAGGAAGGTTGCACCTTCCATCATCTCCCAGGCAATAAAATTTATAAGGATCAAGAGACAACTAAAATGAAATTCATATCCTTGATTATGTGCTTCTCTGCAGTCGAGTTCCAACTAGTTCACCAGGTACTTCACCCAGTTCATCTAAAGGCCTTTCACGCACTTCCCTGCGAGGTCAACTATAAAACTGGTGACTTGGGTAGGTCAGTTCTTTCATACTAATTTCCCTGCAATCAACTGATAGGTGAGGCGCACTGAGCCACTATAGATAGAAGCTACCTTATAGACTCATGTTCCCTTCTTGACATCACCATAAGTGTCCTTGATCTTCTGTGTTAGAGCATGATCCATGTCTTTTCGAGTGTAAAACTCTTTTGGATCAGGTCCTTGCATACTCAACCTTGTGATCCGATTGATCAACATCAAATCAACTGTTATACAATGGTTTAGCCACAAATAGCCCACATGGTAACAAGAAAGAAGCAGCTTGACACAAACATTGACTTCCTAGTGTCTACCAAAGTGGGGAACCTTCATGACATTCAACAGGGTGGACTACGTGAGGTTCATAGTCCCCGACTAGGGGATTATCTTTGAATTATTCCCCTTAGTTCTGGGCAGGTACTTATGTGGGGTGAGCATGTTATAGAATTTGCGATCTTCGAGGTTGAAGTCACTAAACTTCAATGCTGCAATCTTATCTTAGTATGCTCGAACTACGCATATCCCCTTCAAGAGGTACGTCGTAACCAAGGTATATTCGAAATCTATGGGTATGTTGTCTTGATTTACTACACCACTCAGAGGTGGTATATAGGCAGGTAATATGGTCAGGATCAATTTGGCATTCTCTAGATCATCCCTATGCTTGGTTTTCTTTTCATATAATGGTCGGGATGGTCCATCTCCACGAGCAGTTGACCGAGAGGTTGGTAGTCCTCTCGTCGTTGATGCTTGTATACCTATAGACATTGACATGACTCTTTCAGTCATGAGGTCGATCATAACTTCTTCAACATCTTTCTCTGCAGCGCTCAACTCATTTGACATACACACTCGGGATTAACAATATCAGGTTCAGAGGTTAAATTAGACATAGTAATGGGATATAGAGCAAGAGCGCGAGCTCACTGTGAAAAATCAACTTAGTCTATGGGCTCAAACTCTCGGTTGGAAAAAGTGTTCTCGGTGCATGGCGCGATGGAATAAATAGGTAACTCGACGATGGATCTCTTACAATGGGTTAGAATCCTTCATTAACTCTGTTTTTTCCGTTATGGCGTGGTCTCAACTGTCGGAGGGCGAGCTATCTGACCATAAATTCCTTTCTACCCATTTGAAGTGTTGGTCTAGTGGTTATAATGTCCCCACCGACAATATTGCTTCTTCATGGTGAAGTGTCATTTGTCATTGTTTTGATGTCCTAGTGAAGCTCCAATTTTGTAAATCTTTCTTCTCTGAGGTTCCCTCTGGGACCCTCTGCAACTTGTCGATCTTAGATCTCTTCTTACTTAGTTTTCAATCCTTTTTCCCAGTGAGCTTTGTCTTGGTATTCATTTTTCCATTCTGATTCTTATGTTCTTTTGACATAGTGACTTTGCACTATAGAGATTGTTTCCTAGGATTCAAGGGTAATACTTCTTCTTTATCTGGGATAGGTATTTCAGTCTTCTGTGGGTCCTCTAGTGTTCTTGCAACTTTGACATCTATGTCATTGTTGTTAAATAGTTGTGATCTATTCTCCTATTCTTCAATAAAGTGTGTGTTCCTTATAGTTATAAAATCTTTTAACTCTTGCTTCTTTTTCTCTAAAACTTCTTCTTCTTCCTTCCTTCTTGCTTGATCTCTTTCAATCCAAGGTTTTCCTAGTAACATGGTAAATGGAGCGATGTTGTTGATAAATTCAATTATCTCGAAATATTCTTCTGTCAAATTTCCATTGGAATTCATAGGTATCTGAGCGAGCTTCCCACGTAGGGTTATTATTTTTCCTCTAAATAATCCTATTCCTCCCAGTGAAGGAATCATAGAAGGCTTTCCTAAAAGTTCCCAAGTTTTTTCTTTCATAATATTCACTTGTGTTTCCTCATACAGAACATAGTCAACGTCAAAGTCTCTTATTCTTTCTTCAATGCATTCTTTTTCTTTGAATATCTCTGATAATCTCACATGTCGATGGTCATTCAAGGTTTCTTTCATCTGTAACAATACATTCTCTGATTCTTTCTGGGATTCTTCCATAATCTTAGCTTCTAGATATGCCTTAGGTTTTTCTTGATTCAGATTCATTATTTCAACTTTAGCAATCATTCTAGGGAAATCCAACACTTCATGGTCCATAGCTTTGCAACAAAGACAACTAGGTATTATCCTAGGGAATCCCTTAACAAGATGTCCCGGTCTTCGATATTTGTAACAGAGGGTTAATCCTCTCTTTCTTTTAAATGATCCCCAACCTTTACTATACTATGCGCTAGGATCATGGTAGATAAATTGCAAACATTTCTTTCTAGGATCTTGCATACACTTATTAGTCCAAACATTCTTTCTATGCATAGGTATAACATATTTTTCACCATTCTTATCATATCTACTCATATCAAATCTTCTTTAATATATTAATACCCTAGTTTTCAAGCTAGGATAGAATGTATCAAACATACCTAGATCCATATTGTTGAAACAAAAATTTCCACTTATCTTACTTATACATAGCACAAAGCTTTCAGATCTAGAAATTTTCAATATGCTTACCTTTATCAGAGCACAAAGCTTTTAGATCTTACCTCTTTTAATAAAAAAATATCACTTTTACCTTTCTCACAGCACAAAGATTTTAGATCTTACCTCTTTTCTTCAGATTAGACTTATTTTCCTTAGTACAGAGCTTGTCAAACTAAGTAGAGTACTGCGCACTAGAGAAACAAATCTACGCATAGAGATTTCACAATTTTAGGTTAGAACTTTACACAAATCTTTTTCTTCCTTAGTTCCCAGCAATCACAGTTTCAGGTCCCGACAATAGAACCATTTTTTGGCATAGGAGCAGACCCAAAGTTCAATGCTACAACAATGCACCAACAAAACCCTAACTACCTGCCCTTTCACCAACACTTGTGAAGTATATGAAGTCTCACCTGAGGTAGAGGCAGGGGTGGTTGCAGGACTCATGTGTCTGCAACCTTAGCTGGGACACAGATATGTGATTATAATACTTGATAGAGAACTTAGAACCATTAGTTCATCATTATTTAACCAATATCTACTCCACAGAGAAAATAGAGCATCACATCATTGACCTTGATCTAATGTATTTAACCACTTAGCATAAATGGATCAGATCTAGAATATTTAAGAACTAAGCACATTCACCTATGTTAGATCTAGCATTCAGATTCATCATAAGCACAAAGCATAAAAATATCTATCTATCTATTTGTCTATATCAAGTGCTTAGTAAATAACACATAAACACATCAACACATTGCACAAAGCAGATCCTTCGTCCTTGCGTTATAGCACAAATCCCTTCACAGTTTGTTACAACCACTTGCACTGCTCTGCTAGTCTCTCACAGTATGCACAAAGCATTTACAAACCACACTTGCACTTAGAACAACATCACATAGATGCCTCTTATTCTTTTCTTCCCTTACATCGCCTAGACATCTATTTATATATTACAAAATAGGCCTAAGCATGGGTAAACCCATGGACCGACTTTCCCATACCCGTTACATATTCCCAAATCCCAAAAAGGACCCAAAAAGAGACCGAGAACACGCGATCTCTTCTTCGTCTTGCGCTCCACCTTTGAAAGGTTGTCTAAGTCCCAAAATAGGCCAACTTGACCAAGGATATCCCAAAACTTGGTCAAGGGCCAACAATTCAACGAAGGTGACCTCACCCTTGCTTACGATATCGCTCATGATACCCTCGACCATGGAAAATTCGAGTCATTATGGCATGGACCTTACATAATCCAACATGCCCTTACTAAAGGTGCATACATCCTAGCCTCTTTCGAAGGCCACCCTCTCAAAGAACCCTTCAACGGGTTGTACTTAAATAAATTTTATGCCTGAGCATAGCCATTCTACACTAGGATTTTTCTTTTTGTACACTTTTTGTAGAGTTTTTAATATTCTTTCCCCTCCATGCCTTGCATCTAATCTACCATTTTTTTTATTGACAGATTCCTCCTCCATCACCCTACCACATCGGTTACGCCAACAGGGCTAGTCGTTGGACGCAGAATCTCACTTCGGCTGCTTGGGTCTTCTATACCCCCTCATATGAACTGCTCCACTCCAGTGGCATATGTTTGGGATTAGCAACCAACAACCAAGCAGAATACACAACCATCATTGGTTTCCTTGCCAAGGCCAATCACCACCATATTCGTCACCTTAGCGTATTACTGGATTCCCAACTCGTTTTCCTCCAACTCAACAATGTGTATCGTGTCCACAATCCTTGCCTCTTCTGTAAATACCTACAAGTTAGACTTTTATCTCGACATTTTGATTCAATCACATTTACACATATCCCAAGACAATGCAATCAAATAGCAGATAATATGGCTAAACTCGTGTTAGATTGGCATTTATCACATCAAGTTACCATTACACATACATAACCCATCAAAGGTCTATCACAACAATATAAATTAGACATTATAAACAACATAACAAAAACATCAACACATGTGAACATCACAAGGATCCCAAAATGTATATCCATATATATATATATATATATATATATATATATATATATCGGTCAATGTGCCATCAATGTTTACAAAATGTAGTACAACATGTACAATATCTGTAGGCAGGCGAACCACCTCACCCCTATAAGTACAAAATTGGTGTCACAACACCATATACAAAATGGGCTCGTAAGCCTCTATAAAATACAAAAATCCTTACATCAAGCACTCATGGGGCCACTAGAGAACCTCCACCAGGTCCTCTGTCAGGAGGTGGGGCCCCACCAGTTGGGGTTTCGCTCGGTCTAGGAGGCAGTCGCCCTGTCATCACTGTTGCCGCTACCTCTGCTCGACGGATCAAGGTCCGCATCTCTGCCAAAAGACCCACACACTTCTCCAAGACCCTCTTGTCCTGAATCTAGGTCCACATACCCTTAGGTACTCCCTGTAAAACTGCCTCCATTCGGTGACAAAAGTCCTCAAATACACAACTGGCCTTGGCAAGAGGTGCACGTGAAGGTCCTGCACCAGGGTCATCATAATGTCATCTCTTACTAGTTCTATCTGCATCTACGGTCCTAGCACCTGCCTCCTCCCTCTGGTGCCTCTCGCCTACCCGGGGGTCCTCCTATGGTGGCCTCACTAACCCTTTATGAGTTGGTGCTCTAACCAAATCCATCTCCTGGACTCAAGGCCCCACATATGCACATACAATCAACAAATGATAATATCAACATCAATCAATACATAATACATATGCGATACTATCTCAAAAATCAAATCATCAAATACATCAACATACCTCTGTGGTCCCAAACCTCTCCAGGAGGTAAGACCATGTCGGGATCCTGATGATATTCCATCCAACCATATGGATATTAGAGGGTGTTCCGTGGCATTTGATGCCACACACATGCTAACTCGGACATAAATTAATGGCCACCCTCCCCACCCCCATGACGCACCAAGATCGTTTCCCACCGCATCAACCGTGACTCTCGTGCCCCTGGCACATCCAACAACACTCTATGGTGAAACATAAGCACCCTCTCCAAAAACCAAGCCACCAAGATAGAAAAAAATGAAAAATCACCAGATTCAATAGCCCAACACCGATTAATCGGCCCGATCATCTTGGTATGTAGCATCAAGCCCCAAGAAAAATTCTCTCCACGTAGGGCCCTTTGCATGATCCTCAACTGACCACCACTGATCCACTGAGTAGCGAGGGACCCATAAAACCTCACAATCATCGCTGCAATGAAACATTGCACAAGGGCATCCATTGCTCCAATCCTCACCATTGAGCTAGACATAAAGTCCTACCTAGTACAGTATGTTCACGCCAGGCCCACCAACTGTCCATTCCCCGACAACACAGGATTAGTAGGTAGAGGACTTCCCCAAAAAGGGAGCCTAGTCAAAAAATAAAAATCCTCTGTCATAGAGAATGTGAGCTGCTCTCCTCGTACAATGTAAAACTGTCGATTAGTGTTCCAAATCAAGATCATGAACTACAGCAGATACTCCTATGCCCACAACAATGAATAGTTAAAGAACTTTAGTAGCCCATAGGCTGCCAAAGTCCCCCACACATCGGGCTCCTCATCTCTAACCGCCTCTCTCAAACGTGCCCAGTCTCTCTTCCTCCAATGGAATGACATCCTCAACTAATCACCTGCATCCACATCAACAGTACCTGATCAGACATCACAACCCATAAAAACACCAAAATCTTCAAATTATATAATTTTTTACACCCCTCAGCTTTGCCTCAAGGGAGCGACTGTTTTCCCCACAAGCGTGCACATATGTGCACCTGTTCACTCCACAGTTGTAAATGCATGTGAAACTATGGATGATACAGGGGTGCATGCATGTGCCCCTGTCACACACACATACATGCATCACAACGCACATGTTCGCTACACAGTTGCGCACACATACACAACTATCAGGAACACAGTCGTGCATGAATGCACAACTGTGCTTCGAACATGTGTGCATCGGATGCATGACTACTTTCCCCACTCAAGCGCTCCCATGCTTGGTTGTCCCAATTACAGTCGTGAACTCCTGCGCATGAATCATTCGATCTCTCGCGCATTGGGGGGGCCACCCTCACATAATCCTTTTGTATGGCCATCCATACAACCCTACCCAAAAAAAAAATCCAACCATTATGTAGGAGGCTATGACCACTAACCTAGCACTCACTAAACCTTGATCGGCTAGCTCGATCTCCCAGAATCTACAAATCTCTCCTCAAACCTCTTGTCAATTCACTATGGAAGTAGGTACAAATGAGATGGAAATATGGGCCCTACAATTATATATAGTTCCTTTTGCCAAACTTCCATACTCATTTTCAGGAGCTCCGAGCGTCCATTTTCTAATCAGTCTTCAAACACGAGATTCGGATCCCGCCACCTACACAGTCACATTCCTTGGGCCACCATCCATCCTCGGCCCCCAAGGAGCCTTTTTCTCACATCATGCCCAGGTACGCATGCTCATGTTCAAATTTATCAAATAACTGTTATATGTTCTTTACTTTTAGATATCGTTCACAAAAGTTATTTAGTTTTTATGTGTGCAGGTATTTGGTCATCACCCACGAGCGTGGACCTTTTAGGTATATGATGGATACTGGCATGTAATCATCCCCTTTGAATATCAATTGCATCTCCCAGTCACACCCCCTGATATCTACCTCTAGGGTCCCCCCATCTGGCTCTACAGTACTCACACCTTTGTTGCATTTCAATATTATCAACCGATAGCACTCTCTCCCACATGAGTTGTCCCCATCATAGTCCCCTCTGGCACTTTGACACTCATGTTTTTTTTACCCCCTAGGGTTGGGATTCCTACTAGTATTTGCATTACTGAGAATCAGTCGCATGCTCCTCCTCTTCATTTTGCTTGCTTCCCCACAATGGACTCCTGGGTAATCTCATTACGGTTCACAATTGACTACACCTTTGCAGTATCCTTAACTCTCCATCTCATCCACCATCAGTTTTCCCATCTGCATTTTGTCGTCCATTCATTTACCTAATACAGAAACCCACCTATGGGGCACCCCACCCTCCACCTATTTTCCAAGCTACTTTATCCCTTGTTGGCCAAGCCATATTACAGTGGGGCACCCGTTTCAGTATCTGCACACTTCTCCCAACTTATTATTTATTCATTTGGTAATTGTACAAAGCCTTTGTTTCCATCATTTACATAGCTTTTTGTCGTCACCTTTGGCAACCTTCTTTTCTTGGCGAAGAAACCCATGTCACCCTTGGTTGGGGAATTCTTTACCTTCTACCCTTATTTCCATCATCCATAAAACCCCGAGGATACCATAGTCCATGTACTCCCAATCTCGAGTTTGTCCACTTTGTCACACCTTTGGAACACTTTAACCTATGTTTAGTTGTCCCCCGGACACTAGACCCAATTTCACGGTTACTTCCACTCATCCTTCACATATCTGCCCAACCAAGGGAGATCTTGAGTTTCCCCGCATCTTGACATCGTCCATGTCCCTCCTCAGTTCTTGATCTCATCTAGTGGATTTCATGAATCCCTTTGCTTCTTGGAGTCATGTCTCCTTTTCCATCGACATCAACACAGTTTCCAGAAGGGAGACAATATCTTGACTCTCATTACCTTTACAATGAGGAGTCTCAAACGACATAGAGAGAATCATCATTACTCTCTATTGTCATTAACCCCCATAGAATTAGACTTCAACAACATATCATGCTACGGTGGGTCTTACTTTGTGACTATTTGCAGTTTTTTTATCTTCGCCGAAGACCCCTCGAATTTGATAGGCTATCAATGCATGCGTATCATCAATACTTCTTATAGGTGTCGTCACCTCTTTTCAGAGTTTGTTCACCATTAGAATTGTCCGTTGCCATTATCAAACCACCCCGGAGAGCGCTGCATTTATCCACGTCAACATACAACTTCAGTTACTGTCTAACACATTTTGAGTTACATGACACGAGCATGGGGCATGCCCGCCTTGTTTGTACACAGTTTTATTTTTCCACAACTCACGAAAGGTTTGGGTCTTACAGGTTCCCCTCGCCCTCCAATGGGTCTCTCTTGCAATTCCCCTCAACACTCTTTCTTACAAAGGTACTCTCAGTAGAAGAAACATTGATGTATTTCATCTATACATATGCTCCTAACCTTATACATTAGGGGGGCATCTGTTATCACTGGAATTTTGTCCACAAATGGTTACAGGAATCCAGCATCTCCAAACAACCATTATTTCATCCATGGCCCAAAAAATGCATTTCCAAAGGGAAAAAAACTATACAACGGGTTATAAAATTAGCATGCGCCAAGAATACAAAGGAAGCGTGTGCATGTGCGCCAGTTGAAAACGTCGGAAAAGTGCACATGTGCCCGATGCGTGACTATGGATGCAAAAAGACACACATACCTCAAAATGGTGCATTTATGATTTTGGTCAGCCTTCCACCCACTTCTGGTTCATATCCCAAGTTGATTTGACACCCAAATCCAAGCTGAATCCGAGAGGGGGGCTAGTCAAAGACCTAAGGGTTCCCTAAGGAGCCTCTTGTTCACACTAAAGACTGGTTGAATAATTCCTCAAAGCTTTGCTATAAAAAGAGGACATGGGTGCACTATATTTCAAAGAATGTTGCCTATATTCTCATGGAGGAACATTTTTCCTCATTAGAGCATACAAACATCATCTCATATAGACATTGACATCACCTCTTGAGTGAATGACCTTTGGATTTCTTCACCATTTCCTTCTAGTTTGTTATTTGTAACAAGAGCTCAATCACTGTGGGTCCAAGAGACCTCCCTTGGAGGAAGAGGGGACCCATAAGTCTCCCTTTCTCTTTGGTGTTTCCCACTAATACAACTTATCCATTGGTAGCATGAATTTTGTTTATTTTTTTGTTCTATTTCCCTTATGCACTCTAGTTTAGTTTCTTTTATTTTTATTAGCTTAGTTGTTTGTTTATTTCTTATGCTTGATGTTTCTGACTCTTGCATTCATCTCTTTCCTATCTAGATAACCCAACTAGACTTGTAAGTGTCCTTCTTTTGCTCATTTAGGTGACAAAAAGGATACAATAGAAATTAAAGCATTTTCAAATATACAATCTATTTTATCTAAACTCTAATAACAATCCTTAACCTGAAATCCAATAGAAAATCTATCTAAAAGTTGATGTCCTAATCACTATGTAACTAAATATCCCTAGTCTATAATTCACACACTATGACATATCCAAATGCACTCTAGAGGCTGTTCTACTTCAACAAACAAGGTTTTCCATTTGCTAGCTCATGAAATACGAAATATGGAATCATGTCTTAATTCTCAAGCAATCCCTATTTAATTCCTCACATTATTTCAAAAGAAACTAATGCAACACAAAAGGAAATTTAATACAATGTCACAATCTAACAATTTCGTAAAATCACTTCATTTCTACATAGGGAGCAAAGGTCTCATTGAGACTTTCCATTTACTGGCTCTTGTAATAAGAAAGATGGATTCTTAAGATTTTCATGTACTACCAATAAGCAATAAGAAATCCTTGAAGATGGATTATAAAGCTTGCTTATATAATAAGTTGAAGATGAAAAATATAGAACCATGCAAGATCCTTAGGAAATTTACAACAAATGCTTATGAGATTTAGTTTCCTGATAATGTTGGAATATCAACGATATTCAATGTTGCATATTTGTATCCTTATAACACAAATGACACGAGAGAATTGGATGATCGAGAAGAAATTCAGTGGGAAGAATAGATGCCTACTGTAGAAAAACCTCAGATGGAGAAATTTTTAAAAGAGAGGGTTGGAAGGAAAACCATAAGAAAGATGTATCCAAAATACTTAGTGAAATGAAAATATCACCTAGTAGAATATTCAAGTCGGGTAACTGAACCTAATATTTTGAAGCATGACAAAATATTGCGAGAGCTCATGGACATGAGTCCATAAATATTTTGGACAGAGGATTATGATGCCATAGCATCACAATAACATAAAAAAGGAGCAGACATGGAATCAGAATTGACGCCTCAATACATCGAAGGAGCTGAAATGACCCTTCAACTAGCTTAGTGGGGATGGAGTTTTTTTGGTTTTGTCGTTGATTAAATTTAATAGTATGTAATGTTGGGCCACCCTTTGAAATGACAACACCGAATGTAAATCCTTACATGACTGCAAATGTATTACATGTGTGGGATCTTAGCCTGATTAGTCATTAGGTTGCATTAATTTAGTAGTTAACTTCCTGAACGATATGTAATAGCATTTAGATTGGAGGGAGAAGAGAAAGGAAGCTCTGGGTCCTCAAACATGTTTTCTTGTAATAGTGTAAAGGGAAACCAACTGTAATTTTGTTTTCTTCTGAATGAATAGAACAGAAAAAATTGACCCACATACACAGTGTGATACTATTACAATTTTGATTGTGTTATTATGTTTGTGAACGAATGATGTTCATAGTGTATGAATGGATAGTTGAATGAATTAAATTGTTTATCTTCTGTAAGGTTATGCAAGGCATGCATGCAGAGCACAAGGAGTGTGCGTGAAGAGGTTTTTTTTGATTTAAAATATCAGAAGATATAGCGGGGAGATTTCGTATGCAGAGTGTGCATATTGAGCGCAAGGAGTGCGCATAAGAACAAACTTTTGTTAAAGTTTGAACGCTCAGGAGATTGAGCACAGTGTATGTCAGGAGGGCATCAGAAAATATTTTGAGGAAGACGCAGACTGTAAGTTTGGCAGGGAAATATTTAAACTTCATTTACCAGAAGCTCAGGAGGATTAGCAGTCTTAAATCTCGAGAGAAGAAACTTAGAAAAAACTTCTAAGTTATGAAGGATTGAAGTTAGAAAGAGGAACAAGAACAAAATTTTGTGATCCAGGTGGATATCGGTGGCCACCCACCTTCTCCAATTGTCTCAAAACAGTTTTCTGGCAATTTTGGTAATTTACTATTTTTAGCAGTTGTTAGGGTCCTGAACTTTTGGAGCCTTTTTGAGGCCCTAAACGATGGTTTTTGAGAAAATGGGGAACAACATGGATCATATATCGATGCTTCTCACCCAAAATTTGTATTCCTCGGATATATATTTCCAACGAGATATCGAGTGCCCCAAACGAATATTGTATGCAAAAGTTACGCCCCTGGGAAGTTGACGTATCAACTACCCCTATCGGGGCCCACAAACCTTTTGGATTTTCATGTTTTGGGGTTAGGGTTTTGGATTTTACTTATGTTAAAAAGGCCCTTAGAGCCTCATTGTAATAATCATATTCTTGCGAATGCGAGTCGCCATCACATCTCTTCTCAGAGATAAGTTGCCACCATTCTAGCGAGTCTTTCACTCTTTACTCTTACAGTATCTATACATTTATTTCATTAATAGAAATCATGTATTACGGTATATCTATGACTCTTGTTATATTTTTTCTATATCTTTGTTATATTGTTGTCTCTCTTGTAATATCTCTGAATATTTCTGTGTTATATCTCCGCTCTCATTTCGTACCAAGAATAATTCGAATCAGTGGTATCAGAGCAGGCTGCTCTTGATCATTTTCAGTGCATGTCCCCAATGTGGTCTAACTAGAGAAATTTGGGTCTCGAGCTTGTCTCTCTTGAGGAAAATCACTCTCGCACACCCAAGAAACCCTCAATGGCGGAAGAAAAGAATAACAATGGAGAAAACAATCCTATTAGTCTATTTCTTGAGCAAGCTCTTACGTGACAGAGGGATGAAGTGATGGAACAATTTTCCCACATCCTTTTATGCCTTATGATAGCATAATGTGCATCTTCATCAAGAAACCACTTTGGAGACACCTCTCTTTTTAAGGTACAGGTCAATTTTGATATTCCAGTATGGACAAATAGATGCAGAAGCCATAGACAAATGGTTAAATCTGCTAGAAGGTTATTTCTCTGTTCACAATTTTTTCGACAGAGAAAAGATCATCTTCACACTCCTTAAAGATCTCCCCCATGTCAAACATTGGTGGGAAACTTACTAGGAGAAGAGTTCCATAGAGGATTCTGGGATATATGGGGTCGAGCCCACTTGGGATTTTTTCGTGGATGCAGTAAAGGAACAATATTACCCTGTTGGCAACTATGAGGACCAATACATGAGATAGACCACACTGCGGAAAGAGAGGGGCCAAGAAGTTTTTGATTTCACCAATACCTTCCATACCTTGTGCACCAAGATAGGTATCAAGGAATATGAATGGAATTTGGTTTTGAAATATCACGGGGCTCTACACAGATACATCCAAACTGAAATAGATTTTCTGGACATCTCATCACTCCGTTCTGCTTACCGATATGTTGTTAAAATTGAGCAGAAGTTTAAGCACTAGAATAAACGAGAGTTCGGATATGCAAATCCATAACAACCAAAGTATGAAAAATACGACTGTAACAAACAACTTCCTGAAAATCAGTCTAAGCCACAGGTAAAGAAGGGTCATGGGAAGACAAACAAGGACACCGAGAAATGGTGTGATTTACACAAAAGCCAATGGAACAACACCGATGAATGTCACTCAAAACAGTCATTGGTGGTCGAGATCAAAGACAAGGATTTGAACCTTGATTCGAAATCTGATTCTGAGAACACTGGTAAAAGACAGATCATCGATGTAGACCCCATTGCTATTGTCATGACCACAACAATTTAGCCAGAAGAACCAACAGATCCTGAAGAGGGGGAGTACCTTTTTCATTCATAGATGTGGGTAAAGGGGACCCCGTTGCATTTTATTGTTGATAACAGAAGCCAGAAGAGCCTCATCTCACCAGAGGTCATCAAACAGTTGGGATTATCAACAACACCACACCCGCAACCATACAACATTGGGTGTCTTCGCCAAGGATGAGATCTTTGTGTCAACCAATAGTGTCGATTTTCATATGGCATCCAATCCTTCAGGGATGAGGTATTATGTGATTTTTCCCCACTAGATGTTTGTGATGTTATTTTGGGCCAGCCATATATGTGGAAACGCCATGCTATTTATGAGTCTCAACCCCATAGTGTCATTTTTACTTTGGGCAGTCATATCTATAGAATACCAGAGGTAATTTTGACTATTGTCCAACCTAAAAATTGTCGCAAGGTAGTATCTCATACTGCAAAATTCATCTTCTTTACAATATGTTCAAAAGGGGAACAAAAGGACACTGCAACCACTACAACCTCTCTCCAAGCACCTTCTATCCAACAGAAGAAGGTCGAAAAGGTTGCAACAAACCACAAAGATTCCTTCTGCACACATCCATCTCATGTAGCCAAACTAGTTAAAAAGTTCCAACCCTTTCAGCCACAAGTTCATGACAACCTTAAACAAACCAAGCATCTCGACATCTCCAGCAAGGCAAGCAACTCACCAAGATTCATATTCAGCAATCGCTTTCCCCTCTCCCCCGGGAACTCAATGAAATGGAGACCATTTCTTCCTAAAGAGGGAGGATTGATCCAGGTGGGTATTGGTTGCCACCCACCTTCTCCAACTAGCTCAAACCAATTTTCTGGCAATTTTGGCAATTTACTATTTTTAGCAGTTTTCAGGTCCTGAACTTCCGGAGCCATTTTGAGGCCCTAAACAATGTTTTTTGAGAAAATGGGGAGCAACATGAATCGTAAATTGATGTTTCTCACCCAAAATTTGTATTCCTCGAATAGATATTTCCAACGAGCTATCGAGTGTGCCAAACGAAGATCGTATGAAAACGTTACGCCCCTGGGAAGTTCACGTATCAACTACCCCCATCGGGCCCCACAAACCTTTTGTCTTTTCATCTTCTGGGGTTAGGGTTTTGGATTTTACTTATGTTAAAAAGGCCCTTAGAGCCTTATTATAATGATCATCTTCTTGCGAATGCGAGTAGCCATCACATCCCTTCTCAGAGATAAGATGCCACCATTCTGGCGAGTCTTTCACTCTGTACTTTTATAATATCTGTACATTTATTTCATTAATAGTAATTGTGTATTACTGTATATCTGTGACTCTTGTTATATTTCTACTATATATCTGTTATATTTTTGTCTCTCTTGCAATATCTATGAATATTTTTGTGTTTTATATCCGCTCTCATTTCATACCGAAAATAATCCGGATTAGTTTGAGCGGGAGAAACCATTCAGAAAAGGAATTTGAAGGTTGGATAATATCGAGGGTCAAGATCCATTTGAGAAGAGATGAAATATTCTAAACCATTAGATCTTGGAGAAGCAATGCACTGGTTAGCGCAAAGACTCATCGAAATTTTGCAAGGTTAAAGAATTTGATAGAAGCAGAGTGAAATTCACGAAACCCCGAATCGTGAAATCCTGAAATCATTAGGATTGTTCGTTGAAGGGATATATGGAAAGAGAGAAATGTTCGTTGACTTGCAGGGTAAAAAAGGTCAAAAGGTGGAGTCATGGAGAATTCACGAAATCAAAATTCGTGAAGTGATCATAGTGTTTCATTGAGGAAGGACACGCGATGATAGATTAGTATTTCTCTAATTCGTGAATTGGGAAGTTGGAGGTAGAATATTGTGAAAACTCATGAAACGCAAAATCATGACTTAATAACAGTCATCGGTTGAAGAGTTGTTGGCGATCGTTGATTTGGTTCTCCAAAATTGCACAATTTCGGATATCGGAGGATCAAGAGAATGGAGGTGAACCGCAACAGAAGTTTGTGAGTCGTGAAATCCCAATGCGCTCGGAAGGTTTAGCCCCAGGTTATAGCCAGAGGTCATATGGTGGAAGTAAAGGGAGGAGCTAGCATGAACTAAGCTCCTGTTGTAGTTTTGTGACTTGGGAGTTTGAATAACAGAGAGTCGGTTTACTCGTATTGCTGACACATGAAATCATGATTCGCCTTTCTAGTTAGGCATGTGGTCACATGGATACTGGTGTTTTGGTGCTTGAGCACGTGGGTGAAAGTTTGCAAAGACCTGTGGATTGTTGTTGAAAGGTTCCAGTAGGGAATCAAAGATTATTTTCATTCAGTCTTGAGAATATCCTATGACTGGGAGGTCATGCAACCCTTGGAGAGGAGGGGGGTGTGCACCATGTTCCCTCTAAGTTTTGAGTACTTGTATATTCCTTAGATCTTCCTCATCATGATTTTCTTGAGAAACGTTGTGACACTATAGTAATTCATGAACATTCATAGAAGCTCTATGCACACTACACATAGGTAATACCTTCATCGACCCCACCTCTAAAAATGATTGGTCATGATTTCCTATAAAGATGCATCTACTAATGGGGATTCATTTTCAAAAGTAAATGTTATCTTAAATATTTGAGTTAGCTCATCCCGTTTTTTTTTTTCGCTTTTCATTTCTAGTTCCAGGTACTAGTTCTTGTTGATCATATCGAATGTATGTATGAACCTATGTGTCCATTCCTCCTTTAATATTGAAATCCATATGTTTATGCACTACACAATATAATCTGGTCACTTACTCCTGCATGTTTCTACACAATATACTCAACTTCAATACCAAATATCATGTGCATTAAACTCTTACACTACTTCCAGTCTTCTATTTTTTCTTTATGTGAAGCCCACCATCTAGCTAGAGTGGCTTTCAAAACAACATATAACACCAAAAATATTTGTTGTTCATGTATATGTAACTCAAAAACATTTACAAAAGTGTCTGTGCCCATCAAACTGTCATACTTGGATGGGTCACATAACTCCATTCCAATCCACCACAATGATTGGGTGATGCAAGCACACCATCTAGCTGATACTCCATGCATCCTCTGTTTCCAGTGTTCCAGACCTTCCTCTGAATTAGACGCATATGAGATAATTATTATACAAATTAAGGAACCATTTGTAGTGGGGTGAACGTAGTCATCCATTCATGCAATCATGTTATAAAAGTTGTCAATTCCATTCCCTTTTGTTGGTTCCATATACCCCTTTCCTTATGTCGGGTCCACTGGAACGGTAGCCTTCAAGTCCCCTTTTAACATACTCAACCACCCATAGGTCGGGATACACTACTTCAATCCCACTCTTAGACTTATTTCTCTTACATATACCTTTCGAGTTAATAAAGATGCATAAAAGAAAGGAACTAAATGACATGCACAACAATAACCAACAAACATGCATATTCTAAAGATTGGATTCAATGATAAATAAATACACAGTGAAACAAATCATACATGGGTAAATAATACCATAACATAGAGCACTTATATTTTATAAAAGAATACAGAAAATATATGTAGACCAAGGACGTTCTACCCAACCGTAGACATTGTTGCTCCAAGTCTCCACATCAATGTCACCCTTGAGCAAGGGCTATGAATTCGCAAGGATGGTTCTAGAGTGTTACATATATTCCAAAACCAATCAGCACTCAAGCTCTCACAGGATTCCCAACACCCATAGAAATCCAAGTACCCAACTCTCTTCTACCCAGCCTACACAATTGGTGTAGGAGAATTGTACGCAAGTGCAAGAGGAAGATAGTTGGATATGCACCTGTGTGTGTTTTGAAGATATTTCGAATTTAAAAGGATGAAGAATTAATCAAATATCTGGAGAAGATATTTTTTCTTCTATGATTTAGAGATTGTAACGCAGATCTTGATCAGTTTCTCTCATTTGTTTGTTGGAGGCATTTAATGTATTAAATGAAAGATAGTTGTAGATTTTAATTTCGATTAGATAGCTTGTAGTGTTGGAGGGAAAACTCGAGAAATAACCCTCGCATGTATGTATTGTATCAATACTCTCATTGTAATTGTAAGTTGTAGAGAAAGAAAGTAAGAGAACAGAGAAGGATATAGGTTGTAGAAGTTGTATGAGCAGATAGTTGTTTGTAACACCCTGTTTCCCCCAGATTGTAAATATAATTGAACTGGCCAAGGACTATGGAAAAACTCATAAGTATGAATATGTGATGTAAATGGACCT
>SNQJ01S0018597.1:269142-292938 GCA_010110895.2 Picea sitchensis | reverse complement strand
ATCGGAAATCCCGAAACTCCGATAGGAGTAGCCCCGAAGGAAGGTAAGACCATGGTCGTAAAGGTAGTGAATCACAGGCTTGGCCTAGGAAGCTAATGCGCAAGGAGCGCATCGAAATTCAGAGGATCACGAGTTATGGGGTTGAATGAATTTTGACATTAGGAACCCCGAATCCCGATATTGAACCAGGGATTGGCACTTCGCTAATGAGGGTTTCTGGAGATTCCCCATTGTGGGAGTTTAACCCCAAAATTTTTAAAAATAGTGATAGTGGGTGTGTTACATTGTTGCTATAGAGACCATGTACAGAGGCATTGGATTAATATATATGAATGATTTGATCCAATTTTATGGTGTTTTCATGGTCACTGTTTTCATCTATTGAATGGTGTGTTTACAATTAATTTCAGTCTCTGTTATGCATTTGTTTCAATGTTGTGTGTATGTATTCTCGTGAATTCATGTTGAATGTACGAATCCTATGAGAGGGAAAGTATAAGCTTCAATTCTTTCTCTTCCTAAGAATTCCTGCAAGGAGTGCAGTGAAAATCTACAAGGAGTGCGTTGACGAGGTTTTGAGTTTTATCTCATCTTATACCAACAGAGGTGCAAGTTAGCAAAGAGTCATGCAAGGTGTGTACTGACTAGTTTAAGTCTTCGATTTTTCCAACCTGAGCTAGTGGTTGAAGAAATTATGCCGCAAGGAGTCCGTAGAGTTGGAAGATACCAGATAATCAGTGATTATCATGAATGTCGCAAGGAATGCATGCAAGAATCCCTTAAAACCATTTAGTTGGGAACTGAAATCAAAATCAGGAGGGATAGAGACTTGAAGGAGTTTGAAGGAAAGAGGAGGGTCGAAGTCACCTTGCAGAAGTTAAGTTCAAAAGAGTTGGTGTCAATTTATTTGACTGGGAGTCTTTGAGAATTTGAATGGATGGTGGAAAGTTCAAAGGGAGAACATTGATATTCCATGGACCGTTGGATCTAGTAGATCATCAGAGAGGTTAAGGATGATAATATATCAGCACTTGCAAGATTAGGAAGGTTAGTGGCCATCAGATTGGGTCAATGAAGGCCGTTGATCTCGTGAGTTTGAGTTCTGACATTTGGGAGTCGAAAGAGTGGAGGAATTCATTATCGATAATCCCTTATACATGAAATACTGACATGATTTGGACTGTCAGATTGTGAATTGATCAGAACCGTTGATCCCTAGTAAGGAAGTCATGATTTCGGACTTCGGGGAAAGGAAGGAGTGTTGTATTGTGAACTCACGAGTCGCAAAATCCTAACACAATTGAAGGATTGGCCCCAGGTTACGAGTGAGGGTCACATCAAAGAAAAGATAAGAGGGAGGAGCTAGAGACCATTTACCCATTTTGGATTTCGGGAATAAAAATATTTAGAGTGCATTACAACAGGACTCGCGAAGTCCTGAAACTTGACGTGCCCTTTTGGGGTAATCCTGTGGTCACGATAGTGGTCACGCAGGGTGGAGGTTTGCATCGTGTGCTTGTTCACACATGAATAACTTAAAAGAATGACCTATGGTTATATTGAATTGAAGGTTCAGTGGGAGCTAAGGAGCCTCTTCGGCTCAGGGGAATTGAATATCCATAGACTAGGAGGTCAAGCAGACCTTGCCAAGGTAGGGGTGGTGTGTCAGGTGGTATAGAAGCCATACAAAAAACTTTTGTTTTCTGTAAAAGGTTGGCAGAGGACAATTGTGATTAAAACAATTACACCAAGAAGACGTCAAGAAATTATTTTACCCGATCCAACTATGGAAAGGGAAATGAGAGAACTTCATGCTCAATTGTATGCCATGGAGACAACATAGAAATGAGCTATTGATATGGGAGATGCCATTGAAGCCAAAAGTGAAAATGAGGCTAGAGTTGAATAAGAAGTTGTAGCCGAAGATGTTGCAGAGGAACGTCTATTCAAATTTGTTTCAAGAATAGGTGCCAGAGAAAAAATGGACATTTCAATGTATGAAGGAAACTTAGATGTTGAAGAGTTGCTATATTGGTTTAGATATCTAGATAAATACTTCGACTATGAGGATGTCAAGGAAGATAAAAAAGTTAAACATGATGTCACTAGATTAAAAGGGCATGCAAAACTGTGGTGGGATGAACTGCAAGTTGATAGGCATTGAAAAGGCAAGCAAAAAATCAAAATATGGGATGGGATGGTCGCCAAGATGAAATCCAAATTCATACCCAAGGATTTCCAAATCAATCTGTTTCGAAGGATGCAGAGTTTGAGACGATGACAGTAAAGGAATACACTAAGGAATTTTAGTGACTCAATATTAGAGCAGGTCGTCACGAGAGTGATGATGAAAAAGTTTCCAGATACATGAATGGCCTGAGATATGAAATTCAAGATGAGATGAGATTGGTGAAAATCAAGAATGTGGAAGATTCGTATCAGAATGCTTTGAGGGAAGAAGAGAAATTGGCACAAAATAAAGGTCAAAGGGGTAGAGGTAGAAGTCAGAGCAGAGGAAAAATAGTTGCCCAAGATAGAGTACAGAAGCCCAAGGATGAAGAAAAAAAACCTCATACTCACCTAGAAAGAGGAGGAAGTTCACAGGGAAGACAATATGTTGATAGAAACACTTTTCCTAAAGCAAGAGGAAGCGAAAGAGGCAGAGGAGGTGAGATAAAATATTTTTTCTATGGAAATATCGGACATAAGTATTTCGACTGTCCTGATAGAAAAAGAGATGGAGGAGGTGAAGCTCACATTTCAGAAGCACAGAGGAGAAATGTTGAGGCAGATGATGCATAAGGTAGAAGATCATTAATGATGAGGAAAATTCTCTTGAAGCCAGAAAAGGAGATAGAGAATCTAGTCCAGAGAAATAGTTTATTTAGAACTTCTTGCAAGACCAAGGATAGGGTATGCAAGGTGATTGTTGAAAGTGGAAGAATGGATAACTTAGTATCCAAAGAGATGGTGGAGAAGATGGAATTGGAGACAATTGCACATCCAAGCCCATATAAAGTCTCATGGTTGCAAAAAGGACATCAGGTAACTGTCACGAAACAATGTTTAGTTGAATTCAAGATAGGAGGCTATAGAGATGAGATATTATGTGATGTTATTCCCATGGATGTCTATCATATTTTGTTGGGGAGACTGTGCCAATATGATAGAAATGTTATTCATGATGGAAGGAAGAACACATACACCTTAGAGAAGAATGGTAGAATGCATAGGTTACTATCGATTGAGGAAAAGAAGGTGAAAGAGGAAACAATAAATACTATACTTCTCATGAGTGGGAAGGAACTTCTAGAGGAAGTCAAGAAAGATGAAGAAATGCAGTTTGTTGTGGTAAGAAAACCTAGAGTCATCTTGACCAGTACTTCGATAGATGATCTACCAGAGGGAATTCAGGAACTGTTGGAGAAATTCACTGATACAGTGGTGGACGATTTACCTTGCTCATTGTCGCCCATCAAAAGTATCAGCCATCACATAGACCTTATACCAGGAGCGATTTTACCAAGAAAAGAAACGTACAGATTTATGCCGCAAGAGAATGGAGAGGTCAATAAACAAGTTCAGGATTTGATGGATAAAGGGTTGGTTAGAGAAAGCTTAAGTCCATGCATTGTACCAATAGTGTTAAGTCCAAAGAATGTGTACAGACTCTAGGGATATAAAAAAAATCACCATCTGGTATAGATTTTGTTTACCTAGGATGGATGACTTGATAGATTTCTTGAGTGGGGAAAAGTTTTTTTCAAAAATTGATTTGAAAAGTGGATATCATCAGATTAGCATGAGGGAAGGTGATGAATGGAAAACAACATTCAAGGAGATTGAAGGGTTGTATGAATGACTTGTCATGCCATTTGGTTTGAAAAATGCGCCTAGTGATTTTTTGATATTGATGAACGAAGTCTTGAAGGATTTCATTGATAAGTTTTTAATTGTGTATATTGATGATATATTGATCTTCATTAATATCGAGGAGTAAAATTTGAGACATTTAACTCTAGTGATGAGGAGATTGCAACAAGAGAAGTTGTTGATAAATTTGAAGAAGTCGTCTTTCATGAAGACAAAACTCATTTATTTGGGTTTTGTAATATCTTCGAATGAATTGAATATGGATCTTGAGAAAGAAAAAGTGATTAGAGAATGACCATCACCAAGGAATATATTTGAAGTTAGAAGCTTCCATGGATTAGCCAATTTTTACAGGAAGTTCATCATAAATTTTAGTGAAATTTTTGCACCAATGATGGACACAGTCAAGAAAAGTCATAAATATTTTCATTGGATAGAGGAAGAAAATAAAATTTTCAAGTTTTTGAAGGATAAGATAATTGAACAACCAGTTCTAGTTCTACCAGATTTCAGAAAAACATTTCAAGTGAGATGTGACGCAAATGGATTTGTGATTAGAGTAGTCTTAAGTCAAGACAATAGATCGGTTGCATATTTTACTGAGAAGTTGAACGATGCCAAAAGGAATTACTCCACGCATGATAAATAATTTTATGCAGTCATACAAGCTTTGAAGAAATGGAGGCACTACTTGGTTCCGAAAGAGTTTGTTTTGTATAATGACAACCATGCTTTACAATTCATAACCAAATAGGAGAAATTAAACCAGAAACATGCAAAATGGGTTGAATATATGCATAACTTTACTTTTGTTATAAATCACATTTCTGGGAATGCTAACAAGGTTGTTGATGCATTGAGCAGGAAATGTTTGATTATGAAGGAGTTTTGTGTGAATACCTTAGGTTTTGATAGCCTTAAGGATATGTACATAGTCGATTCAGATTTCAAGGATTCTCATGAAGCATGTGAAAATCCCATTCTAATAGACAGAAGCCAATGGATTGAATATTAAATTCAGGATGGATTATTATTAAAAGGAAATCAGTTGTGTATCTCGAAGAGTTCGATGAGAGAAAACCTTCTAAAGGAAAAACATAGTGGGGGATTGGATGGACATTTCATCCATGAAAAAACATTCGTGCAACTGAACAATTTATATTATTGGCTAGGGATGAGGACCAATGTCAATAAATTTGTCAACAGATGTAGAATTTTCCAGCACATAAAGTGTAAAATACATAATACATGATTGTATCAACCATTTCCAATACCAGAGAGGCCATGGGATACGGTAAGCATGGATTTTGTGTTAGGACTGACGAGAACACAGAGGGGTTTTGATTTCATATTCATGGTAGTCGACAGATTCTAAAAAATGGCAAATTTTATTCCATGTCAGAAAACCAGTGATGCAACACACATTGCAAATTTGTTTTTCAAAAATTTGTTCGACTTCATGGTTTACCAAAGAGTATTATTTCGGATCGAGATACCAAATTTGTTGGTCATTTCTGGAGGACACTATGGAAGAATCTAGGAACATATTTATCTTTTAGCTCAGCATGTCACCCTCAGACGGATGGACAAACTGAGGTAGTAAATCAAAGTTTAGGAGATTTGTTGTGGAGTTTAGTATCTGAACATCATAGTCAGTGGGATCATATTCTACCACAAGTGGAATGTACATATAATGACACACCTAATAGGAGCACAGAACAGAGCCCAATCTAGATAATGTATGGAATGCAACTGAGAGGGGTATCTGAGTTGAGAAACTTAGAGTAGACTGAGTTCAAAAGCACTGGAGTGGAATATTTTGCAGCAGAGATGTAGGAGATCCATAGTAAAATTAAAGAGCGATTGCAGTATTCCAGCCAGGAATATAAATGCAGATTAGATCAACACAAAATGGAACTTCAATTTGAAGTGGGAGATTTAGTCTTAGCGCACCTAAGAAAAGAAAGATTCCCAAGGGGAATGTATAATAAACTAAACATGAAGAAGATAGGGCCATGTAAACTCTTGAGGAAATTTGAGGCAAATTATTACAAAATAGAATTTCCAGATGGAGTTGGAATATCACCTATATTCAACGTAGCAGATGTGTATCCTTATAGAGAATATGAAGCAGGAGAAGAAGAAACCTAGAAGGAAGTTCAGTGGGTCAACAAATGTCTGTAGTTGAAAAGCCGAAGACAGAAAAGATCATTTATCAGAGAGTTGGAAAGAAGACATGGAGGAAGATGTACTTTGATTATTTGATAAAGTGGAAAGGACACCCGATTGAAGATGTCAGTTGGGAAAGCGAAGAAAAAATACAGAAACATAAACAAACAATGTAGGAGCTCATGAACAGGAGTCCATGAATTTTTCAACCAAAGGAGTATTATGTAGGAGCATCGTATGCAAGCGCAAGAGGAGGACAACTAGATATGCACTTGCGTGCATTTTGAGGATATTTTTAATTTAAAAGGATGAATCATTAATGCAATATCTAGAAAATATATTTTTTCTTTTATGATTTAGAGATTGTAACACAGATGTTGAGCAATTTCTCTCATTTGTTTGTTGGAGGCATTTAATGTGTTAAATGAAAGGTAGTTGTAGCTTTTAATTTCGATTAGATAGCTTGTAGTGTAGGAGGGAAAACTCGAGAAAGAACCCTCGCATGTATGTATTGTATCAATAATCTCATTGTAATTGTAAGTTGTAGAGCAAGAAAGAAAGAGAACAGAGAAGGACAAAAGTTGTAGAAGTTGTATGAGCAGATAGTTGTTGCTATAGTGACCATGTACAAAGGCACTGGATTAATATATATGAATGCTTTGATCCAATTTTATGGTGTTGTTATGGTCACTATTTACATCTATTTACATCTATTGAATGGTATGCTTACAATTAATTTTAGTCTCTATTATGCATTTGTTTCAATGTTGTGTGTATGTATGCTCATGAATTCATGTTGAATGTATGAACCCTATGAGAGGGAAAGTATAAGTTTCAATTGTTTCTCTTCCTGAGAATTCCTACAAGGAGTGTAGTGAAAGTCCACAAGGAGTGCATTGATGAGGTTTTGAGTTTTATCTCAGACAAGTTCAGGAGAGATATCGTTGTTCTTATACCAACATAGGCGCATGTTAGCAAAGAGTTGTTATTGGCCCTTGACCATGTTTTGGATATCCTTGGTCAAGTTTGACCTATTTTGGGACTTTGATAGACTGTCAAAGATGGAGCGCAAGACGAAGCAAAGATCGCGGGATCTTGGCCATTTTTTGGGTCCTTTTTGAGATTTGGGAATATGTAATGGGTATGGGATGTTGACCCATGGGTTTACCCATGTTTAGGCCTATTTTTGTAAAGTATAAATAAGTAGCTAGGTGACATAAGTAGAGAGGACTGATAAGCTAAGTGTTAATTGCAAGTTGGGTTTGTAAATGCTCTATGCATATTGTGAGAAGCTTGTAGAGCTAAGTGCAAGTGGTTGTAACAGACTGAGAAAATCTTTGTGCTAGACCTAGCTCAGGGAAGGAGGATCTGGCGAGATGTGTGAAGATCTCATATCCTATGCAGAGTAGGTTTTTTGTGGCTCTGTACATGTAGATGACTGATTGAAGCTAATAAAGAATAATATTTGGTGGACATAGCCCCAAGGTATGAGTGAACCACGTAAATACCATGTTATTCTTCTTTGTGCGATGTTTTGATGTATTTATGTGTTATTTTCTAAGTCATTGATATAGATGGACAGATAGATATGTTTATTCTTTATGCTTATGATGAATCTAGATGTTAGATCCAATATAGTTGAATGTGCTTAGTGCTTGAATCTGGTAGATCTGATCCATTTCTTTATCTTAAGTGCTTAAATACATTAGATTAGGGTGAATGTTGTGATGCTCTATTTTATCTACAAAGTAGATATTGGGTAAATAATTATGAACTAACAGTGCTAAGTACTCTATTAAGTATTGTAATCACAGATCTGTGTCCCAGCTAAGGTTGCAAACACTTGAGTCCTGCAATCACCCCTGCCTCTACCTCAGGTGAGACTTCATCTTCTTCGTAGGTGTTGCCGAAAGGGACGGTAGTTAGGGTTTTATTGGTACGTAGTTGTAGCATTGAACCATGGGTCTACCCCTGTGCCAACAAATGGTTCTATTGTCGGGACCTGAAACTGTGATTGCTGGGAACTGAGGAAGAAGAATCTTTGTGCAAGGATCTGAATTGAAATTGTGAAGGCTTTATGCTCTGATAAAGGCAAGAATATTGGAAAGTTCTAGATCTGAAAGCTTTGTTCTCTGACAAAGATAAGAATATTGGAAATTTCTAGAGCTGAAAGCTTTATGTTCTGATAAAGGTAAGAATATTGAAAAGTTCTATATCTAAAAGCTTTATGCTCTATAGAAGTAAGATAAGTGGAAATTTTTGTTTCAATAGTATGGATCTAGTTATGTTTGATAGATTCTATCCTAGCTTGAAAAATGGGGTATTAATAGATGAAAGAAGATTTGATATGAGTATATCTAATAACAATAGTGAAAAATATGTTATACCTATGCATAAAAAGAATGTTTGGACTAATAAGTGTATGAATGACCCTAGAAACAAATGTTTGCAGGTTAGCTACCATGATCCTAGCGCGCAGTGCATGAAAGGCTCAGGATCATTTAAAATAAAGAGAGGATTAACCCTCTATTACAGTTGTAGAAGATCATGACATCTTGCTAAGGAATTCCCTGGGAGAAGACCTAGTTGTCTTTGTTGCAAAGCTATGGACAATGAAGTATTGGATTGTCCTAGAATGATTGCTAAGATTGAAGGAATGAGAATGAGACAAGAAAACCCTAAGGCAGATCCATAAACTAAGATTATGATAGAATCCTAAAACGAATTAGAGAAAATATTTCTACAGATGAAAGAATCCCTGAATGACCACCGACATGTCATATTATCATAGATCTTCAAAGAAAAATAATGCCTTGAAGAAAGAATAAGAGACTTCGACATTGACTTTGTTTTGGATGAGGAAACATGGGTGAATATCATGACAGAGAGAACTTGGGAAGCTATAGGGAGGCCTACTACTCCTTCATTGGGAGGAATAGGACTATTCAAAGGAAAGTTGATAAACCTATGTGGAAATCTCACCCGGATACCTATGAATGCTAATGGAACTTCGACAGAGGAAGATTTTGAGATTATTAAATTTACTGAGAACAGTGCCCCATTTACCATGCTATTAGGAAAACCTTGGATTGAAAGAGATCAGGCCAGAAGGTAAGAAGAAGAAGAAGTCTTAAATCAGAAGAAGCAAGAGTTAAAAGAATTCATGACTAGAAGGATCGCACACTTGATTGAAGAAAAAAATAAAAGACAGAAGCTATTTAACACCAGAGACTTGGATGTTGAAGTTGCAAGAACACTAGGAGACCCACAAAAGATTGAAGTACCTATTCCAAATAAAGAAAAAGGATCACCCTCGAATCTTAGGAAAGAATCTCAATAGTGTGAAGTACCTATGTGAAAAGAAGATAAGAATTAGAATGGAAAAAGGCCTACCAAGACAAAGCTCATTGGGAAGAAGGCTAGATAGATAAGTAAGAAGAGAGCTAAGATCGACAAGTTGTAGAAAGTTCCAGAGGGAACCTCGCAGAAGGAAAATTCACAAAATTTGAGCTTCGTCGGGATATAAGAATGATGACACATGGCACTTCGCCATGGAGAAGGAATATAGTTGTTGAGGAAATTATAACCATTAGACCAACGCTCCGAATGGGTATAAATACATTTATGGATAGAAAACTCGCCATCCAACCGTTGGGACCGTTCCATACTAGACAGAACAAAGTTAATGAAGGCTTCATACCCGTTGCAAGAGTTGAGCATTGTAGACAAAGATTTTGAAGAAGTTATGATCGACCTCATGAATGAAAGAGTCATTTCGATGTCTACAGGTGTACAAGCATCATCTATGAGAGGACTTTGAACCTCTTCATCCATTTCTCATGGAGCCAGACCATCCCGACTGTCTGATGAAAAGTGAACCAACAATAGGGATGATCTAGCGAATTCCAAATTGATCCCGACCATATTACCCACCTATATTCCACCCCTGAATGGCGTAGTAAGTTGATACATCATGCCCAAAGATTTTAAATACACCTTGGTTACGACGTACCTCCTGAAAGGGATATGCGCAGTTAGAGAAGATCAAGATAAAATTGCAGCATTGAAGTTTACCGACTTCAACCTTGGAGATCAAAAAGTCTATAACAAGCTCACCCCACATAAGTACCTGACCAAAACTAAGGGGAAGAATTCAAAGATAATCCCCCAGTCCTAGACTATGAACCTCGCACAATCCACCCTATTGAATGTCATGAAGATTCCTCACTTCGAACGACACCAGGAGGTGAATGCATGTGTCAAGTTGTTGCTATATTGTTACCAGGGAGGCTATTTGTGGCTAAACCTCCATATAACAGTTGATCCAGTGCTGATCAATCAGATCATAGGGTTTAGTATGAAAGGACCTAATCCACAAGAGTTTTACCCCGAAAAATCCATGGATCGCACTCTAGCACAGCAGATCAAAGACACCTAGGATGATGTCGAGAAGGGCACGCATGGCTACAAGGTAGATTCTATCTAGAGTGGCATAGTGCACCTCACCTATTATTTGATTGTAGGGAAGTTAGTATGAAAGAACCACCCTACCCAAGTCACCAATTTTGTAATCAACCTCGTAGGGAAGTGCGCAGAAGGCATTCAGATGAACTGGGTGAAGTACTTGGTGAACCAGTTGGAACTCGATTACAGAGAAGAAAAATATCAAGGATACAAATTTCATTTCAGTTGGCTCTTGATTCTTATAGCTTTTATTTCCTGGGAGATGCTGGAAGGTACGACTTTCCTGGATGTTGGGCCTTTTGAACCACTGGTCGTGAAGTTCAGAACACGGTGGTACTCAAGCGACATGAATAAATAGTGGTAGTCAAATGTTGTTTTTCATACCTATTACATTCAGTTGAAGATAACCATACAGTTTTAGCCTTGCATGACACCCAACACTCTACATCGGTTTAGTCCTTTGATGAAGTTCAACGCAGATTGACATTTTATTTACATCATAGCGCACACTGACGAAGAATAGAAACAACTTCAGTCCTACTATAATATGACGGAGGATGACTTGGAGGAGATAAAGAAGGACTGGTCAGTGAACCTCCTCATTCTAGCAAACCCTGTAGAGATATCTGACATCGATAGCCCAGAAACAACGTAGGATACACCTAGACCAAGAAGAACAAAGAAGACTGAAGAGGTCCAAGAATTAGACATCGAATCCATGAAGATTGCTTCCATATCACCAGAGAAAGAAGGTGATGGTGAAGAGTTAGATGACAAAGAAATCGAACAGAAGAAGGGAGACGAGGTTGATCCCCTGAAGAAGAGGAAAGGTTTGCCTCCGAAACCTTCCTCCCGAAAGAAATCGAAGGCCACCATGACCAAGATGTAGACCGTCCCCACCTTCGATGACTTCAACTTCCTCATAGCAGCCATGCAAGATGCTTAGCTGGAAATAGCAGAGAAACAAGAAGCAAAGCAAGAGGATATGTATGATCGAATTGAGACTAAACTCTGAGGGGTACAAMAGGCCCTACAATATAGTCGGGCAACCTCCACTGCGTCGAGAGAGCCACAATTGGGAGATGAGCYTGYTCAACTCCACCACCTAGCCAATATAGTTGAATCTCACCTTTGAAGAGCACAAGAAGAAACAACGCAAGCCACCAAGGATGATTTTAGGGGMTAAATTTCTCTCATGGGCTAATTTTCCATGGTTTTTAGAAAAACGAGATTCGYTATTTTAAAAATGGTTCACCCAAATTCTATAGGATATAATTATTTTACATTAAAAATMGCCAAAATTTTATAAAAACTATATATGGTACTTAGAACTTTGAATATTTTTACAAAAATATCRCCAAACATTTATAGTTGACATATGAAGGATCAGTAAGATTCACCAAGGTTTCTACATTTTAAAATAAAATTCCATGCTTAAAATCATCCCTGCAAGCCACCCATGCTTTGGCCCAAGTACAAGGAGAACTCGTAGAACAACGCAGTGTTGCAGAACAAGAAAATATTTCTCTCCAAGTGAAGTTCGATGAAAAAAAAGCTCAGTTATAGCAAGCAAAGGAATAGTTTCTTGCGGAGAAACTCGAGGTAAAAGAAGTGGTCAGCAGGGCACTTCGCTCTATGAAGGTCTTAGAAATAAAGGAAGAAGACTGAGTTACACAGCAGGTGAACCATCTCGCAAAATCCATACAGTAGCTACAACAACGCATAGAAGATTTGGAGCTATGCACTGTACCTGAGACCCCACAAGATGTAAGAGACCAAAGAGAAGAAACTTCCTAGAGTGCAATTGAAAGGATAAAGACTCTTACCCTGGAATGTAATAAAATCACTGATTGCAGTGCCCAGGCCTATGAACAATTCATGGATAACCTAGAACTGAAGGCACTGGAGTTGCAGCTCCAAGAGTTGAAGTATCAAGACAAAAAAATATAGGTGCAGCTGAAGTCCCTGCCAGTTTTGGAAAGAATGAAGATCTCCCAAGAGAAACGCACTTCACAACAACAAATCCATACTATCTAGAGTAGATTTATGGAGGTCACTGAGAAACTCCAACCCATACAAGACAAGGCCTATCAAATGTTTACAGAAGTAGAAGGCCAAGGAGCAGAGCTAGAGCAAGTTGTCACTACATATGAACAACGTCTAGAGGGACCTATCAATGATGTTGTCATCCAAGATTTTGTTGAAGAGGAGGTAGTAGCACAACAACAATTTGAAGCAGCTCAAGCCAAGCTCGAGGCGTTCGAAGAAGAACTAGTGAAACTAGAGTGACTCAAGACAAGTCGCATGTGAGTGTTGGGGGCCTATTGGCCCTTGACCAAGTTTTGGAGATCCTTGGTCAAGTTTGACCTATTTTGGGACTTGGACAACCTGTCAAATATGGAGCGCAAGATGAGTAGATATCGCGGGATCTCGGCCCCATTTTGGGTCATTTTTGGGATTTGGGAATATGCAATGGGTATGGGATGTTGGCCCATGGGTTTACCCATGTTTAGGTCTATTTTTGTAAAGTATAAATAAGTATCTATGTGACATAAGTAGAGACAGATGATAAGCTAAGTGCTAAGTGCAAGTTGGGTTTGTAAATTCTCTATTCATGTTGTGAGAAACTTGTAGAGCTAAGTGCAAGTGGTTGTAACAGACTGAGAAAAGCTTTGTGTTAGACCTAGCTCTGGGAGGGAGGATCTGGCGAGGTGCGCACAGATCTCTTATCCTATGCGGAGTAGATTTTTTGTGGCTCTGTGCATGTAGATGAATGATTGAAGCTAATAAAGAAGAGGAGTTGGTGTACGTAGCCCCAGGGTGGGGGTGAATCATGTAAATACCGTGTTATTCTTCTATGTGCGATGTTCTGATGTATTTATGTGTTATTTGCTAAGTTCTTGATATAGATAGATAGAGAGATCTTTTTATGATTTGTTCTGATGATGAATCTAGATGTTAGATCTGATATAGGTGAATGTGATTAGTGCTTGAATCTGCTAGATCTGATCCATTTCTTTATGCTAAGTGCTTAAATACATTAGATCAGGGTGAATGTTGTGATGCTTTGTTTTATCTGCGAAGTAGATATTGGGTAAATAATGATGAAATAATGGTGCTAAGTGCTATATTAATTATTGTAATCATAGATCTATGTCCTAGCTAAGGTTGTAGACACCTGAGTCCTCCAACCACCCCTACCTCTACCTCAGGTGAGACTTCATCTACTTCGAAGGTGTTGTTGAAAGGGCCAGTAGTTAGGGTTTTGTTGGTGCGCTATTGTAGCGTTGAACCCTAGATCTTCCCCTGTGTCAACAGTCATGGAAGGTGTGTGCCAACTTATTGAAGTCTTATATTTTTCCAACCCAAGCTAGTGGTTGAAGAAATTTTGTCGCAAGGAGTGCGCAGAGTTGGAAGATACCAGATAATCAATGATTATTGTGAATGTTGCAAGGAGTGCGTGCAAGAATCCCTTAAAACCCTTTATTTTGGAACTAAAATCAAGCTCAGGAGGGATAGAGACTTGGAGGAGTTCTAAGGAAAGACAAGGGTCAATGTCACCTCACAGAAGTTATGTTCAGAAGAGTTGGCATCAAGTTCTTTGACTGGGATTCTTTGATAATTTGAATGGATGGTGGAAAGTTCAAAGGGAGAACATCGATATTATGTGGACCGTTGGATCTGGTAGATCATATGAGAGCTTAAGGATAATAATATGTCATCACTCGCAAGCTTAGGAAGGTTAGTGGATGTCAGATTGGGTCAACGAAGGCCTTCGATCTTGTGAGTTTGAGTTTCGACATTCGGGATTCGGAAGCGTGGAGGAAGTCGTTATCGGGAATCCTAGATACATGAAATTCTGACATGATGTAAACCATCAGATTGTGAACTGATCAGAACCATTGATCCCCAGCAAGGAATTCATGAGTTCGGACTTTGGGGAAAGGAAGGAGTGTTGTATCATGAACTCATGAGTCATGAAATCCTGACGCACTCGAATGATTAGCCCCAGGTTACGAGTGAGGGTCACATCAGAGAAAAGAGAAGAGGGAACAACTAGAGACCATTAACCCATTTTAGGTTTTGGGAATCATAATATTTAGAGTGCATTACAATAGGAATAGCAAAGTTGTGAAACCCTACGTGTCCTTTTGAGGAAGACTATGGTCATGATAGTGGTCGCACGGGATGGAGGTTCACTCCATGTGCTTTTTTGTGCAGATGTATATTCAAAGAAGGACCTGTGGTTATATTGAATTGAAGGTTCCAGTGGGAGCTAAGGAGCCGCTTAGACTTAGGGGAATTGAAGATCCATATACTAGGAGGTCAAGCAGACCCTGCTGAGGTAGGGGTGTTGTGTCAACAACCCAAGCGAATGACCCCCACCCTTAGCTTCCACGTAGTCCCTCGGGTAGTCCTTCTCCTTCCAGGGCTCCAGTGTAGCTAGTCTAGAATATCCATGTTGGGACTCTCATGAATCATAGTTGTGAGAAAAGATGGACATAGGCAAAAGAATCTCATACATGTAGACCTTAAATCATGGATGGATTACACCAACAATATCTACAACCAACAATACCATGGCCTCTCTTCAATGGTTTGTATTCCTTTCCCAAGCCAAGACACAGATGAGGAAAGAGGAGTGGGTGACATAAATGAATGGAGTGAGATATCCATAAAAGGTGTGAATAGATAACAATGGATTTCATGCATGAATGAATGAGTGAACAAGCGAGGTGACCAACAACAGAAATAGAATGAGAACAGGAGTGAGAGAGAGAAAGAACCCCCCCAACAGAACCGGGACGGGTTCATGTAACTCTTTGGAATCAAGAACCTTATGGCCTTCTCCCAATAAGTTCACATAATTTATTTCCCCCATTAAAAAAAATGGGTAATTAAAAAATTAAATTAACACTTATCCCCTCAAGCTCCCTCTCTTGTGGAATCATAGCCCCCTATAACTCTAGTCGTTGTCCCTCTAGTAGCTAGTGATGTATTTATTATTAATAATGATAAAAACATTATATTGCTTAGGCACAAAGGCCCCTTTTAATTGCTTGGGAACTCTGGCCTCTCATCACTTAACAAATACGTTATTTAATATTAGGATCAAAACCTGGGGTGTTACATCCCCTCCTCCTTATTTTAGAATTGTCCTCAGTGCATATAAAAAACAAGAATCAAAATTCTAAAATTGATTCAAAACGCTATGGGTACTCTTCCCGCATAACATCTTCATGCTCCTAGGTAGCATATTCAGGACCGTAGCATATCCACTTAAATTGTACCATCTCTATAGCTTGATTCCGGAGCATTTTGACCTTTCAATGCAATATTCGCATTGGCTAGACCTGAAAGTCTCCCTCCATCTCTACCTAAATCGGATGCGAATCAATAAGATGGTTAGGATCATGTACATATTTCATTATAAAAGAGACATGCAATACATTATGCACATTCATGGATGTAGGCAATGTAAGCATGCATGAAAATCTCCCTATTCTATCCAATATCTCAAACGGACCACAGAATATGGCTTCCATCTTTGTAAAACTAACCAACTTCAAATATCTCTTCTTGGGATTTACTTTCAAAATAACATTCTTCGCCACCTTAAATTCTCTTGTTGTATTATTCTTATTTGCCTAAATTTTTTGTCTATCTTGAGCGACCTTTAAATTCTACTTAATCTTAACCATCTAGTCTTCCATTTCCTTGAGCAACTTTTTCCCAAATACCACTTTGTCTATTGGGTTGTTCCAATTCACTGGAGTATTACATTTCCTACCATACAAAGATTCAAATGGGCTCATTTTCAATGAAGCTTGATACCCATTATTATAGGAAAACTCAACAAAGTGAAAGTAATATTCCCACTTAGATGGCTTATCCATCACATGCATTCTCAACATGTCTTCAATTACTCGATTGACCCTCTCTATCTTCCCATCTGACTGTGGATGGTATGTTGTGCTAAAATTCAGATTTTTACCAAATATTTTAAATAATCCCTTCCAGAATTTGAAGTAAATTTTGTGTCTCTATCCGAGACAATTGTCCTAGGCATCCCATGAAACCTAGCAATCTCCTTCATTTAAATTTATGGAATATTAGTTGTTGTATGATTTGTTTTCACAGTAACAAAATGAGAAGACTTTGTCAATTTATCAATCAGTACCATGATTAAATCATGTTGTCTTGTTGTCTTCGACAACTTTGTTATAAAATAATGATTATCACTTCACATTTCTTCTCTGGGATTGGTAATGGTTGCATCAAACCCACTAGGTGTCTATTCTCAGCCTTCACTCTCTGTCATTCCATACATATGGCGATGTAATCAACAACGTCAATTTTCATCCCTCGCCAAAATAATTGGCTTCTTGCTGTTGTAATCATTTTTTGGTAACCGGGATGTCCAACATATGGAACATTATGCATTTCTTTTAATACCAAATCTCTGAGTTCTCCAGAACTAAGAACATAAAATCTATTTTTATGCATAAGTAATCCATCTTCCTTCATCTCATACTCTTTCATTTTTTGTTGGAAATCAACTTTTTGTAAGATTTCCTTTACCTATAGGTAATGTTGACTTCTAACAACAACGTCTAAATTCTGATCTTCAAGTCCTATTGATGCATACTAACAATTGTAGCATGCATGAGATGCACTCTTATACTATGTGCATCGACAAATTTATTTTATTTTCCTTTGATATGCTTGATATAAAATTCGTATTCACTTAAAAATTCCATCCATCTTGTTTGCCTAGAATTCAAAGTTGGTTGTTCAAAAAAATACTTTAGACCATTTTGGTCTATTCTTAATTCAAATATGTTTCCCATGAGATAATTCCTCCACATATTCAATGCGTGAACAATGGCAACAAGCTCCAATTCATGTGTGGGATAGTTCCTCTCATGTTCCTTAAGCTTTATGGACTCATAACCAATGGCGTGTCCATTTTGAGTGATGACTCCACCAAGACCTTCCTTACATGCATCTTTGCATACCAAAACAATTTCAATTGGGTCAGCAATATTTGACACAGGTGCACTAGAAAGTAATTACTTCAACAGATTAAAATTGCCTTCACATTCATATGTTCATTCAAATTTAATTCCCTTCTTTTGCAAATAAGTGATGGGATGAGCGATCTTAGAGAAATATATTATGAACCTTATTTAGTAACCAACTAACCCCACAAAAGATATGACTTTTGGAACATTCATGGGTGTTGTTCATCCTCTAATGGATTCAATCTTCTCTGGATCCACTACTATACCTTGTTCTAAAATAATGTGTCCCAAGCAATGGATCTTCTCTTGATAAAAATAACACTTACTCGACTTGGAATACATATTATGTTCCCTTAGTACTTCTAATACCAGTATTAGGTGATGTTCATGTTCCTCTTCAGACTTGGAATAAACAATTATGTCATCCAGGAATACTATGAGAAACTTATCCAAATAATTTCTAAATATGCCATTAATTAAGAACATAAAGAAAGTTGGTGCATTGGACAATCCAAATGGAACCACTACAAATTCATAATTCCCATACCTGGTTCTAAAGATTTTATTATGTATGTCTTCTTCTTTGACTCTTATCTTATGGTATCTCGATATCAAGTCTACCTTTGAAAATATATTTTCTCCTATTAGCTAATAAAAAAGGTCATCAATTCTGGGTAGAGGATACTTGTTCTTTATAGTATACTTCTTCAGTTGTCAAAAGTCAATACACAGCCTAAAGGTTCTATATTTTTTTTTGACAAAAAGTATTGGTGCTCCCCGAGGTGACACACTTGGGCGTATGTACCCTTTCTTCAACAATTCTTCCAATTTCATTTGTAATTGTTTTAACTCTTTTGTGCTCATTATGTAAGGTGTTTTTGACATAGGGGTATCTCATGGAACTAAATCAATAGAGAAATCTATTTCCATTTTTGGTGGCAACCCTAGTATATCCTAGAATGCATCTTCAGATTATTTCAGTACCGTAAAATCTTCAAGGCTTGGCCCCTTTATCTTTTCTGGCTCCTCCACATGGGTTGCATACAATTGACACCCTTTTCTGAAACATCTCTTAAGTTGTTAGGTTGAAATATCCATTATGGATATGGGTCTTGGTACACCTTTCACAGTTCTTTGTTTCCCATATCCATCAAGACATGTAATTTCTTTCTATGACAATCTAGGACATCATGATGCTTGTGCAACCAATACATTCCAATTAGAATATCATAATATCCCAATGGTATGATATTCAAATCAACACTAGTATTCATACCATTAAGTCTTATGGAACAACCTCTAGCCATATCATGTATTCTCCTTTTGGTTACAGTGGCTAGTTGAACCTAACTTGATTCCCCAAGATTACGTTTCTCTAATATATCCACTATCTTAGGATCAATGTAACAATGACTTTCTCCTAAATCAATTAAAATAGAAATAGGTTGATTTATAATCTTACCTTCAACCTCAATCATATTGGACTAGTACTTTTCTTGTCAATCATCTAAGACTACATAAATCCTTCCCATGTCCTCTATTGTTGTATCCTCTTGGATGTTGTGCATGATAATCACTTTGTCCTTTCTGTGTGGGAAATCCTTGTACATGTGATCTTATTTTCATCCCCAACATTGGATTGGTGGTCTTCCCCCTTTTCCCAAGGAGTCTTATTTCTTGGATTCATCCTTGGAATACTAATCTTGATGATTTTTATTAGGCTCATTTCTATTAAAAGGAGGTTTGAATCCCTTCTTCCTCTAATCAGAATTATCCTTCTTCTTATCCTTCCAAGACTTCTACATGGGTTCTCTATCCTGGCCTTGCTCATACATGTATTTATCCTTCCTCATGGTCTCATTCAAGGTCTTGGGCTCATCATACAGAATCTTTTCTTTATAAAAGGATGGAATTCCACTCAAAAACCTATTTATTTTCACCTTCTCATCATTTATGAACCCAACATACTTTAACAAGCCCAATAATTTCTTCTCATATTCTACCATAGCCATGCTTCCCATCCCGAGTTCAAAGAACTCCTGCGTTTTATTGTCATAGAAATGATCTGAGAGGTACTCCTTCTAGAAATTATTTTTGAACTCCTTCCAAGTGATCCTATTCTCATTAATATGTTCAACTTTCTTTAGTTGACCCCACCACATAGAAGCTTTCCCATGTAAATGGTAGGTGGAAATTCTGGCTTGTAGGTTTGATGAACAGTTATGCAACTGTAAGAATCTCTTGAGTCTAATCAACCATGCTTCAACAACATATTCCATTTCCATTTCACCATCAAAGGATGGTGTCCTAATCTTCCTCAACTATCCTTTCAATTTTTCCAATTCATGCCTTCTTCTTTGGTGCCTAATGGGAGACACCTATGGAATACCTATGGCGTATTCAGATGAATAATACCTTATTATTGAGTAAGGAGGTGAGTGATGTCTATGATCTATGGTATCACTCTTGGAATAACCATTCCTTCAATGATCATCTCTTGATTCATGATACTTGCCTTCTTCCTCTTGCTTTGAGCCATCCTTTGTTTGTCTTTGCAAGTGACTTAAGCTCTGCAACACTCGAGAATTTAAATAACTTTTCTCTCTCATAAACCTCTCAATGTTTTCCTTATAAATTTGCATTCTATTTTCAGTCTTCTTATAGTTTCTATCAATGTTTCTTTCTCTCCTCGACCCTTATGTCCATTGGATTTTGTCTATGCATTACGAACTCGGATATTCTGACCTTGGGCCTCCTTGTCATGGTTGGAAGCTTCCTCTCCTTCTTCCATTTCTTGAATACACATTTTTAAATGATATGTTTAAACCCCTTAACTCTACAAAATGTGAAAGTGACCATTTTATTAGAATTAATCATATGATAAACAAAATTTTTCAACAATGCTATAGGCCCTTTCAACTCATGAAGAATATATATATATATAACACTTCCATGTTATGCCTTGGTCGATATAGAATTCAATTCTGCATAGGAACTTTCTTCAAACCACTTTCCCAAGTGACCACGCCTGGAAACCACAGGCCAAATCCTTCCTTAGCACTTTTCCTTCTTCAAAAATAAAGAATTGGCCATTAGCCCTTTTTACTTCAGCTCTAAATCACATGTGACCATGACTATGACCCTATGCTTAGCTGAAAAGTGCTTATCTAGAGATTTGGGACTTTAAGCTTTCAAAGTTTCACCCTTATCACGCTACATCCCCTCTGAACGTTGAATTAGAAAGCTCCTGGAGAGGCTCTTCAGAGTATCACTACTCTAGTGCTCCAGAGATTTGGACTTCAGAGGTTCTTACTACCTCACACTTCAAAATGCATGAACTTTCGAACCTCTGAAATTTTGGAGTCTCATCAATAACTACACATCAGGGGCGTGATACATGGAAAAACCACTGAGATGACATGTGGCCCATTCTACAGGTGACATGTGTCAAGGTCTAATTGACCCAAAAGTTCTACAAAAACCATGAAACAAGATGACATGTGGCAGGTGTAAGGTAGGTCCACGTCACCCTAGGCAACGTCAGCATACCATGTCACTCTGACACTTTGGGACTTAGACACTTCAGGCTTCAGAGGATATCCCAGCATCACATTACAATTCTTGTGGAATTCCGAAGTGGTGAACACTTGAAGAGTTCAAATATCAATGGTCCAAGCCTACTTATGAGATCTGCAATCATTAAGAACTTTGAGACTACAGGCTTTGAAACTTTGGGACTCTGTGACTTCAAAACTTTGTGCAATTTCACATCTACACACCTCAAAAATCTTGGATTGTCGAACTCTTGAATACTTGCAAATATGCGAAAACGTGTCATCATGCACGAATGGTCTAGAGTTAATCTAAAGTCCAGGACTTTGGGAAATTTTCTTCCTGGATGCTTAAGGGCTTTCTTATCTCGGAGTGTCAAACCTTCAAACTATTGTGAGATCTACGACTCACACTTTCTCATGTGTAGATCTGATGGCTAGGATCTGATCTTCTCTAATTTTCCTCACCTCTTGATCTATGCTTGATCGAATGGCCTATATATGTCCTTGGCCAAATCCAACAATCAAGTACCCCTCCTAGTGATCTATGACGTAGATTCACTCAGAGACTTCATAGCTTCGAGGATTTTACCTTCGTATCATCAAGGGATTAAAAATTTGTCGAAGCATCAAAGTCTAAAGGACTTGAGGGTTTAAACGTTGTGCTAATTTCCTAGATATGACGGTTTTAAAGGATTCAGACCCTTCCTGAACATATCCTATGACCATTGCAGATTTTCTGAAATGTTAAACCTCCTCAGATTTCAAACACAATTAAGGTGTGCTCTCAATTCCTTCTAACATTCTGAAACTTAAATTCTCTGTGAAAATTTTGTTTCTACAACCCCCCTTTACTTTTTCTTCTACAAGAAAAAGTAAATCCCCCCCTACTAAAATTTGTATCCTATTTCCTAATCCTTTACTGCTTGAGACTAATACTATCTATTTTCCTAGCTTGAGGGAGTGGGGGGTTTGGTCTTGATGGATGATTATTTTTTATGGGTGTTGGTTATTCCTTTCAATCTTATGATTTCAAATTTCATCAGGATGCTTATTAACCTATGTTGATTCATTGAAATTTGTTTTCAGACTATTCATTGATTCTGAAGTGTTTGATGGCTCTATGTGGCTACAATGTTCGATGTTCTATTGCATGTCTTGGATGAGGTTGTGGATAATTATTTGGTGATTGACTAATTCAAATTTTTCATCCTCCCACTGACATGTTATGATTCATGACTTCATACTTATGCTCTCATATATGGATTCTACTCTTCTACTTTGAATTATATTATGTAGTCTTAGGACACTCATCTATAGTCACCACGTTATTATTGAATAAACCTAAAACATTCATATAAGTTTGTTCAAAGGAACAGAATATATTGTTTATTGAATTGTCTAGTCTTATTTTTATTGCATGGTTGATCGCATTATTTTGTTTTGCAGGAGAAGGTTTGTAGGTCCACTTAGTTCGCATGACCTCTCCAACCTTCAGAAACCTATGGGGGGAATCCCTTGATCCTTGTTTCCATCCTTGACCTTGATTCTTTCCATGGATTCTCCTTATCAAGAAACTAGTTTCCTTGGACTACCACTTCTCTGATGTTCAAAGTCATCAAGGTTGTCAGACCCACATTTCCCATGCGTCTTTTCTTCCCAACTCCTCTTCAAATTGATCTTCACCAGATTCTTATTTTGGCCTTCCCTCTCTCCCAAAACCTAGACCCAATACTTGTTTGGTTTTATCCTTATTTTTCTCTTTTTTCATCTAACCAAATATCATAGTTAAATTCTTCCCGTCGAGATATTTCCAAAGACTATAACCATGCTTAAATACCAGTTATGGATTAACAGTTATGCCCCCTGAAGTTTCCTAATCCTTCACTCACCTCTTCCACTTCAATCCCATGTGCCTCCCTCTCATTTGTACTATTCATTGTGGCACCCATGTGGTGTTTATGTGGCACTCACCACATGTCCTATTCGTCATTGAGAGTTCTCTGCTTAGGTTCTTTGTTCCTTCAACCCATTCATAGAAAATAACATTTTTGTCATCAGAGTCCCTCTTCTCTATCACTTGGATGCCATCGACCCTATGTTATCGATGAATCCATCATGACCTTTTCATCATCATGACTCTTTCTCTCCTATCATATCTAATTTACCCCATTAACCGATGACAACACTCTCCTATGATAGATCCAATGGACCTCAAGAGTCTATGACTAATGACCTCTATCATATCGTTTACACCAAGATGGTTGATAGTTAACAACCTCTTTCTTCCCCAATTGGCACCTTTGACCCATGACACTTCCACAATGTTCCATCTGGCATGAAACATGACACAAAACTCCACGTCACCCACATGACACATAGACCCATCATCGACATTACATGTGGATTGATGTGGCCATACATGTCATCACCAAACACTAAGGCTTATCCCATTAAGTGTTGACATGTGTCCTCTTCATCTTCATAACTTCATCTCTTCCCACTCCCTAACACTCCAACAACTTTGCTCCGAAATATGGCAGATCCGGATTATATTTGGCATGAAATGAGATCGGAGATATAATAAATAAATGCAAGAGATATTGTAAGAGAGACAACAATATAACAAATATATAGCGGAAATAACAAGAGTCACAGATATACAGTAATACACGATTTCTATTAATGAAATAAATGTACAAAGACTATAAAAT
>SNQJ01S0018597.1:243929-256678 GCA_010110895.2 Picea sitchensis | reverse complement strand
TTCACATGAACTTGCTACAACCAAGTCTTATCATCCTTTTCTAAGGGATGAAGAGAATTTTGTAGCAAATGTGCATCAAAGGATGTCTTCTTCTTTTTCTTATTCATTTTTTGATGAATAGTGAATCTCCTTGTTTAAGTATCCCTTTGTTGAATATTGTTAATACTAGTGGATCTCACCATTGTTTCAAAATTATCTCTCATACCATGGTTGGTCCTAACCCATGCATATCATATGATCTCACTAGTCTATCTAAAATAGTTGGTTACTTGAAGTGTGAGTGCAGAGACGTTTGCCAAGATAATGAGGCACTTCGGTATATGTTGATGGTTATGTTAGGTCCTTATTCTTTTGGCTCATCTTCAAGGATAAACAACTTTATTAGCATGAAGACTCTCTCACCGAGCACACTTTATATAAACTCTATGCATGATTCCCATTTGGCATGCTACCTCCCATCGAACTCCTTCAATAAATTCTATGATAGAAGTGTAATATTTTACAATATAATTGAAGCATGGTTTGAGAAATCTTACTTGGAACCATTTCCTATGAATTATCATTTTCATAAATTTAATATGGTGAATAGATTTTACCATGCTTTAATTTTTCCTATCTTTACTATATTTTTATTCCAAGTTATGTGTATAATCTTTCATCCCAAACAAATGTATGCAGACTTGGTATTACTTGGATGGCTACATTGGAATTATGAATTTACATAGCTCATTTTTCATCCATTAGTAGAGTAGGATAGGATTAGGATATAATAAATTAGTGTCTTTCTTTTGCATAGTTTAGCTTTACTTTCTAGCTCTTGATTAGTTTTGTGTTTGCATTTTCTTTTCATCATGGTTTGTTGATCAATAAATGAATCCACACCTAATATGGAAAGAAACAAAAGGCTTGACCAATGATTTTCCCATCTATAAATTTTTGAATTTAATATATGGAAAAATTTGATTGAATAAATTAGTGTCTTTCTTTTGCATAGTTTAGCTTTACTTTCTAGCTCTTGATTAGTTTTTTGTTTGCATTTTCTTTTCATTATGGTTTCTCAATCAATAAATGAATCCACACCTAATATGGAAAGAAACAAAAGGCTTGACCAATGATTTTCCCATCTATAAATTTTTTAATTTAATATATGGAAAAATTTACTTCATCTCATTCTCAAATTTCCTATGTGCTAGGTAATTTTCAGATCACTCATGTTTTTATACATGATCACTATGTCAAATCTCTTTGAAGCATTTTGTCATTTCACAAGTGGGATATCTTAAACTAGATTACTAATCCACCCCTCTTATGGTGAGAATAAAAATTAATGGTTTCACACTCATATGACTCTCACTAATAAATTTTGGCTTGATTGATATTCTTTTATAGTGTTGATCTTGCTATCTCATACACAGTAAATGGAAATATTGATGATTAAATTCATCTCATCTGAGATCAAGTCCACTCCAACTCCTCATAGTTTCATTGGACAAATATTTTATCATGGTTTTGGAGTTATCCAAATGGTTTCTTTCCATTTGAATTTTCTTTGATCATTTTCAGCCAACATGAATTTTTTGCATAAATGTTTTTTTTGCATAATGGGCTTTGTTGTTTTTTCATTTCTTTTGAGTTATTTTATTTTAATCACTTGTATTTTTAATTCTTGGGCATTGGTTGCAGTTGTCCTCTACTATGTTCAATGGGTTTTTTAAGCATGATTCTGCCTTTTATGTTATATCTTTCTTCACCCAAGCTTCCTCTCTTGTACAACAACAAGAGATATTCTTTTAGGCTTCTTGGAAACACATTTTTTACTTTCTGGGCAACATGGTGATTTAAGTCTTTTGCTGATATGTTCTTCAAAAAATTATTTGGAAACCGATCCTATTATTCCCCAACTCATTGATTGATCAAAGACTCATCTTAGTACATTCAATTCGATGGAGTTTCAAACCTTATGTTTTGTTCAACAATATATTTTCATCCTTTGGGTTTGTTGATTTTGGGTCACTCATTGTGGTCACATTCTTAAGTAATATTTTTTTTTTCATGGATAAAACTTCACACTTATCTCATGTTGAATTTAATTTTAATTTTGAGTTTTTAACTTTTGCTTTCATTTTAGCGATGGTAATAAGTTTTCAATCAGAGTTTTATGACTAATGTTTCTTGGTCGATTGGTACCTTCAAAAGATAGATTGGATTGAAGTCTCTTGGTATTGTTTTCTTAATTTGATTAATTCTAATTTTAGGAACGAGACATTGTGTCCATGGATTCACATCTCACAACAATTAATGGAACTTAGGCTCTTTCTCAAGGGAATAATGTGGGAAAGCACCTAGTTATTATATCTCATGAAGAAGGCTACAACAATTGACTAAATGAACAACATATAAATACTTGATGACAACATTGGCATTTTCATTTGTTTTATGACAACCCAGGTCCCACTTAGTTTAAGTTTGTGTTTTCTTAACATGTTTTTCTTAGGATTAGTTTTAACTTTGGTATTTACTTTCCCTTTTAGTTTAATTTCATGTTAATAAACGAGTAATTTAGAAGGAGAAAATTGTCCCAAACTATCTAAGAGTTGATCACATCATTCTATTTTATATGAAGGTTGAGAAAATGTCTTGTGCAACAAACAACTCTGAATTTTTTCTCTTGTAATGAAGGAAACATGGGGAAGTGTTAATATAAACTTGGAAGCTCAAATTCCTTTGCGATATTTTTTTATTGATAAAACAAGAATGTCACCAACTTAACAGTTGATCAAAAATATATTTTGTTTCATTTATATATCCCCATTTTGATTTTTGATCTAGTAAAGGTTTGGCGTCATTTTAATGATTCTTTTGATGGTATCCATAATTGTCATTTTTTCCTCTTTTCCCTATCAAATTAAATTATTAGGATCTATATGAGTAATAATTATCTTTTGTAGCAAAGAGAAAATGGTGCTTTGGTGAAAATATTTGAAATGTGTTTTCTGTTGAAAAATAATTATTGTCAAAATTGAAAAGGAATTTCTTATGTCAAGAAATATTGAGAGCATTTGGGTTTATGGAATATTACATTAAATTGTCTTTTGAAATTTTGTTTTGATTGAGCATCTACACTAACCCATTTTTCTAGTTTCCCAAAAGATTGTTATGTTGACCTAAATGAAAGAAATTAGATTGGAGAATTGTGTCACAGATATCTTGTACTAAATCATCAATCCTTGTAATATGTTTTGTTTTTCATTTCTAATCATAAACTATGGGAGTTGTTTATTTTGGGTTTGATATCGAATGGTTAAAATTTCTTGACTAGTTATTTCCCTTGTCTTATTTTTGGAGTTTTCACTAAAAACACTTTCACTGTTGCKGCACTAGATTTGTTACTTGCTATTGGGTTTTATTATTATTGTTCAACCAGTTTTCTCTCTTTTGATGACTGGCAAATTAGCTTTAGATTCCTCTAGTTTAATTTTATTTTTCATGAATTTGATTTCTAGTTTCAGCCCTGCTTTCTGCTTGTACATATTAATTCCATATTTTGATTTGATTGTTGGTGTTTTCCTTTAGTATATTTGAATCGTAGCCTTCCTTGAGGATTTCTCTTTATATTTTGGTGAGGGGTTGGTCAATTATGGTCACATACTAAATATTTTTCTTACAATTCATAAGATACATGGGCTTCTCTATCTGATTGAAAATTCATGAAGTTATCAATTGTAGGTATGAACTGATAATTGCGGTGGAACAAATGTGCCTGTTGTGCATACAATGATAATCCAATAGTATAGGAAAGTGTTTATACACTCTTTTCTTTGAGCTCCATCCACTTCACGTTAATAAAATGGTCAATACTATGATGGTTTTTAGGGAAACTTGTGGGTTAAACTAAAATGTGTAACATCTACTTAGAAAATCAAAGTATTTGTCATATCACCTCGCTTCATTCACACCCTATGTGCATATGCATACCTATATATAAAATATAAAAGGGTGACCATATTCTGAAATAAAAAAGGAAGTTGAAAGAATTGTTAATAGTGTGGGAAGTACAAGTAAACCTGTCAGGGATATGGATATCTTCTGGTAGTGGGGATATGCTTGTATGGTACCGAGAAAACTTCATTGGGGATATGGATTCTCATTGGTAGTGAATAAATTCCGGGAAAAGAGAGGTGAGGAACACACATGTGAAGATATTTTCTTGTTAATAAACATAAAATCCCATAGTTGAACCAAAGCTAACCCGGGGCGTGCAACCAGTAAAAGAATTTCTCTCATTAATTGTCTATTTGAAAAGGGTGTTTTAGATTACAAGTACTTGAAATATTGGGTTATCTATTTTATAATTTTGGTGTCATTTTGGTAACCATGTCTATTGGAAAATTGTTTGTAGTTTGTTGAACTTATCTTTAAAATTAAAATATGAAGTATAGGACCTAGATTTCTATTGACAGAGATAATTGGTTCTTTCAATGTGTTGTCATTTGTTGTGGCCACAACAACCCCCCTTTACTTGTGATTATAAAAGTGAAAGGAAAGGGTCCTCCTACTAAATTTTTAATCCTATTTCCTATTCATTTACTTCTTGAGCCTAATATTATCTCTTTTCCTACTTTGAGGGAGTTGGGGTTTTTATCTTGATGGATGATTATTTTTAATGGGTATTGATTATTCCTTTCGATCTGATGATTTCAAATGTCGTCATGATGCTTATCCACCTATGGTTTTTCATTAAAATTCTTTTTAGAATATTAGTTGATTCGGAAGTGTTTGATGGTTCTATGTGGCTGCAAGGTTTGATTTTCTATTGCATGTCTTCGATGAGGTTGTGGCTAATTATTTTTTGATTGAATAATTCAAATTCAACATCCTACTACTGATAGGTTATGCTTCATGAATACATACTTATTCTCTCACATATGAATTCTACTTCGAATTGGATTATGTATTCTTAGGAAACTCATCTATAGTCACCATGTTATTGTTGAATAAAACTAAAACTCTCTTATAAGTTGGTTTAAAGGAAGGAAATATATTGTTTAATGTGTTTCCTAGTCCTCTTTTGATTGCATGATTGATATCATTATTTTGTGTTGTAGGAGTAGGCTTGCATGGCCACTTTGTTCGCATGACCTCTCCATCCTTAAGAATCTTGTGGGGGGAATACCTTGATCCTTGTCTACATCCTTGAACTTGATTCTTCCCATGGCTTCTCCTTATCTAGAAACTAGTTTCCTTGGATTACCACTTCCCTGATGTTGGAAGCCACCGAGGATACTGGACCCACCTTTCTTGTGATAATTTTCTTCCCCGAGACTCTTCGAATTGATCTTCACTGGATTCTTCTTTTGGCCTTCCCTCTCTCTTGAAACCTAGACTCAAGACTTATTGGGGTTTCTCCTTATTTTCCTCTTTTTTTTTCATCTAACTAAATATCATAGTTGGATTATGCACATTGAGAGCTTTCCAATGACTATATCCATGCTTAAATCTGAGTTATGGATTAAAAGTAATGCCACCCCCAAAATTTCCTAATCCTTCACCCACCTCTTCCACTTCACGACCACGTGGCTCCTTCTCATTTGTGTTATTCGATGTGGTACCCATGTGGCGTTGATGTGGCACTCACCACATTTCCTCTTCGTTGTTGATATTTCTCTATTTAGGTTCTTTAGTCCTCCGACCCATTCAGCGATGATAACATTTTTGTCCCTCTTATCTATCAATTGGATGCCACTAAACCTCTATTTTCAATGACTCCCTCATTACCTTTTTGTCATCGAGTGATCTAAAAATGAAAAAGGTTTGTGTGTACAGCTTTGCAGGTTCAATATTTATGTGACTTAGGAAATTGGTTCAAGTTGAAAGAACATAAACTTAACGATTTTTTTACTCAACATGAGCAGCATAAACAAACATAAATAATAATTAAAAGTAAGCACATAATACAACAAAATGATAAAGTAGTTCACCCCTCTCTTGGGCTAGATCTCCTGGTCCAACTTCCAATGTATCATTTTCATTATATTCTCAAAGTTTCAAAATCATTTCTTTACAATTATCATAATCTAAAATACATGGATTCAATGGCTCCATAATGTCTAAAAACCCCTAACTAGGCTCTTCCTGCACCTTGTTTGGCCAAAAACTAAGAAAAATACACTGCCTGAAAGTTTTTCCCAATAACGTATTGTACATGCTCACCAAAACGCACCTTTGTCAAACTAAACCTAGATGCGAGCATTTTTCCATGCCAAAACACAACACCACACACACCATTTTGAAACTTGGGGAAAATTCTTGCATCATTAGTGTGATTAATGCCTTAATGGGCATAGGTGTCGGTCGCATGGCCTCATGTGGCTTGGTGCTAACCTAAACTCCTGCACCCATCACTCTATCTATTGGAATCTTTGTGCCATAGTTTATATGGTAAAGGAGCATGGGTTCATGACTAGGGATGGGTCTAAGCCTCGACCCTTTTCCACCTGAAACAAGGTTTAATGCAAGTTTAAATACAAGTTTAATACCATTGTTATTAAGAACCAATGCAGGTGAGCTAGTAGCTCGACCTTTTCCAATAATTTCTCCATCAAATCTCTAGGGTTTGACCTCGGCGGAATCCAACAACCTTTTACCATACAACCAACAATGGGGTGCCATGTGGCACCCTTCCATTCACTCAACAAAAAGACATGTGTCAGCCACATGTTGGTCCATGTCCCTGCCAACTAAGCTACCAAATCACCTCTCCATGTCAACCACTTTCCACGTCATCGACTTTCCAGGTCACCTTTCCACATCATCCATATGGTCATACGGTGAGTTGACATGTGGACTGTATAGACTACACAATCAACATTTTTTTTCTTGTTTGGAAAAGTGGACAAAACATGATATCTCAGCTATACGTACTCCGTTTGAGCCCATTCAACTTGGGTTGCGATCATGAGGATAATATCCATGCAATTAATCCATTTTCCATAATTTTGTAGCACTTTGATTTTTTAGCATTTTTTTAGCCCCTCAATCACTCATCCCCATTGGGAAACTTTTGGACATCCAAAAGACTAGTTTTAGTCAATATGAATATTAGGGTACAGTTCCCTCACCTTTCCAACCTCAATCCATTTATCTTTTCTTGGATTTGTTCCTTTAAGACCAACACGAAGGTATTCCACATTCCCTTATTTTGAAGTTCTTGTCTTTCTGTCAAGGATTGTATCCTCATGCAATACTGAAAGATATTCTAGTGAGAAATAATCTGTGGAAGGAATTTGAACATTCTCTCCTTGATAATCAATCAAAGGAGGCTCATATAATCTCAAATTTGCAACATTAACAACTACATACATTTTCATAAAAGGAGGCAAATACAAATGGAAGGCATTGCTACCAATCTTTTCAAGAATCTTGAAAGGTCCATATCTAGTTGGTTTTAGTTTTTTACCTTATCCTTTAAGCCTCTCTTTTCTAATGTAAATCCAAACTTCATCTCCAACATGGAAACTGTGATCAACATGATGCTTGTCATGTCTTGTCTTGTACTTGGCTTGGCTCTTTTTCAACTTTTCTTGTACCATTTGATGCACCAACTGAATTTGTTCAATGAAATTATTTCCTCTATTAATGTCATAATGACCATCAATAGCAATATCCTTCCCAAAGATAAAATCTAAAGGAAATTTTGGTAAATAACCAAAACATGCCTCAAACAGATATGTTTGAGTCGATGAATGATTATCTTGGTTATAAGCATGTTGAATGTAGTGTAAGTGCTCATACTAAAGATTAGGATGTTTGTTGCAATAACCATGAAGAAGATGTACAACTATTCTATTCACCACTTATATTTGACCATCAGTTTGTGGATGAAATGTTGTGCTCTTTTTCAGCTTGGTGTCCATGAGTGCCCATAAAATTGACCAAAATTTCCCAATAAATCGAGAATCTTGATCACAAATAATAGATTTGGGCAACCCAAAATGTACTGAAACATACCAAAATAAAATTTGTGCCATTTTTTCAGCTATAACCTGCTTCTTACAAGGCATCAAAATACACATTTTGTTGAAATGGTCAACCACAACATAAAGATATTCATGATTTTTTTTAGACATAGGTAATCCTCCTACAAAGTCCATGGAAATTCTTTCTCAAGGGCGAGAAGGAACTGGAAGTGGAGTATACAAACCCAACTTTCTATTGTAAGGATTACTTGTAGGACATAAAGAACATTGTCTTACATATCTAGAAACACTTTCATTCATTTTAGGCCAATAGAAATACCTTTGCAAATTAGCCACTGTCTTGCCTACACCAAAGTGGCCAGCAATAAGAGAAGAATGTGCTTCCCTTATGATCTTGACTCTTTGACTCTGTGGAATACATATCTTGCCAAGATGATACAAAATCTTATCATGCACGTGGTAATCCAATTCCTCAACTTGGTTAGAATGAAACAAAGTTGCATAAACCTCTTTAAAATCAACATCTAAATCATATTGTTCAACATAGCTCTCATGCATGGTAGAATTATGCTTAAGAATAACTAAAGCACTAACAATAGGCCTAGAAAGCATATCAACAACTTTGTTATAAATTCCTTTCTTATACCTGATAACCAAGTGGAATTGTTGTAGGAAACCCATCCATCTGAAGTGTCTTGCTTGTTGCAGTTTTGTTTGTGATTGTAAGTATTGCAATGGTTGATGATTTGTGTGAATAATAGTTTATTTTCCCAACAAATATTGTTTGCATTTTTTGACACTTTGCACCAATGCATGCAACCCCTTATCATATGTAGGATAATTAATCATGGCACCATTAAAAGTTTCATAATGAAAACAAATGGGATTACCATGTTGCAACAAGACTTCTCCCATTGCATAGTTACTTGCATCTATTTGTATCTCAAATGGATTTCTCAAATTAGGAATTACAAGAATCGGAGCTGAACTAATATTCTCCTTCAATGCATCGAAATATTTTTGTTTCTTGCCTCCCCATTGAAAAACTTGCTTCATGATTGTCATTGCATGTAATGGAGTTGCAATTGAAGAGAAGTCAGCAATAAACTTTCTCCAATATTGGGCTGCTCCCAAAAATCTTCTTACCTCTATCACATTGTTGGGCTTGGGCCAATCCAAAATGACTTTGACCTTGGAAGGATCTATTCTCAATTCTCCTCCTCCAACAATCCATCCCAAATAAATAAGCGAGGTCTTTCCAAAATCACATTTAGACATCTTTAAAAAAAAATTAGTTCTTCAATACATCTAAAAATTACTTTACATGCCTAACATGCTCTTCACGAGATTTTCTAAATATCAAAATTTCATCCAGGTAGACAATTACATAATCATCAATAAAAAGCCTTAAAACATCATTGATAACTCTCATGAATGCAGCAGGAGCATTACAAATCTCAAATGGCATAACCATCCATTCAAACAAACCTTTCTTTCATTTAGGTTTCTGTGGTGAGATATTTGCTCAGAATTTGTCTGAAGAACCACAGTGTTATTGATAGCTTGTCGTAGAATTTGTCCGACAAATTCTGAGCAAACCTTTCTTTGTTTTGAAAGTAGTCTTCCATATGTCTCCTTCAACAATCCTAATCTAATGATATCCACTTATCAAATCCAACTTAGTAAAATACTTAGCATCTTTCAATTGATCAAGAAAATCATCAATTCTAGGAAGAGGATAACTATTCTTTACCGTAATCTAGTTCAACGCTATGAAATATACAAACATGCGCCATGCACCATCTTTATTTGGTACTAAAACAATTGTTGACCCACATGGCGATGTGCTTGGAATGATAACCCTTTTGTCAAGAAACTCTTGGATTTGTTTTTTAATTTTATCATTCTCTATGACTTACATCTTGTACATACCAATGTTTGGAAGAGGACAATCTTGTTACAATTGAATCTCATGTTGGATACCTCTTTTAGGAGGAAAACATTTTGGTTTCTGAAACATCTCATCATATTGGTTAAAAACCTCATATAGATCAGATTTTAATTTTGCATCACAACCTTGGAAATCTTCTTTTTCAACATTGTCTTCGGTTTGATCATCAAGAGTACAAAGTTCTTATTAGCATTGACTAATCTCTTCATTTGTCCATCATTTACAAGTGACAAATTCAAATTCTTTGTATGTTCTCTAACGATGTACTCAACTCCATATTTTAACAAAACATACTTGTCCTCGTGATGATGAAATATGGATCTCCTGTCATATAAATATGGGATTCCCAACACAACACCACAAATATCTAATGGAATAACATCAATCTATGCCTCATCTATAAAGTTTGCAGTGATGTAAAATCTAATTTTACATCTTCTTGTCACATGCAATTTGGCATTGTCACATATCCATCCTAGAGGATATGGTTTAGGATTAGGAGTAGTTTCCAAATGCAATTTCTTAATTGTGTCTTCAGAAATGAGGTTTTCTTGAGATCCAATATCAAATAGAGTATATATCTTGGTATGCTTTGAAATAACCCTTATGTGGAAATATTATATTCTTTATTTTTCATGTTGAGTTTCATTGAGGCTACTACTTGAAGAAATAGTACTTGCAATAGAGTCCTTACCCTGAAAACCCATGGATGTGATTTTTGTTTCATCTCTCGAGTCATATCCTAAATCATGTTGTGTAGTTGCAACAGTCTTTGGTTTGGTTTTTTTATTGAAATTTTTGGGTCTCATTTCAAGATGAAGTTTCCAACAATGGTCTTCATCATGACCATATTTTGAACATTTTTTATATGAGAGTTTATATCCCTCTTTCTTGACTGAAGCATTCTTCCTTCCATTTCCTTTGAATTTCCTCTTTCCCTTGTCTCCATTAACAAATGGATTCTTGCTTCTCTCTTGAGGAGTATTCTTCCCTCTTACTTCCAAATGAGTTGCATGTACACAAAATTCTTCTATATTTGTAGGGTTAAACATGAGAATTGTGTGTCTCAAATAACTATGGAATCCTCCAATGTATTTGACTAAAGTTTCTTGAGAAGATAAATATATACCCAAAATCAAATATCTTCTTCTAAATTCTTGAGTGTAGCTTCGCGTGCTTTTCCCTTTATCTTGTCTAAAAATTTTCCAATCCATGATAGATTTCTACATGTATGCTAATGCATAAAATCATGTTTTAAGTGAAACAATAAAATCATTCTAAGAGGATAAAAATTTACCATGTTTTTTCATGTCCTCTTGAGTTTTGTCTTCCCACCAAATGAATGTTTCACTTTCCAATCTAAGAGAAGCAAGTTGAATCTTAGTTTCATCATCTTTGATTCTTTGTATCCTATAATAAACTTCAATCTGATGAATCCAATTATCCAATTTCACAGCATTTACCTCACCAATGTACATAGCAAATTCAAACTTAATATCAAGCTTAAGCAAAGGAGTTTGTGGAGGAATTTTACCATGTACTTTTGGAGAATTTGGAGCCAGTTGTGAAATGGTAGAATAAGTGGAAGATGGAGGTAATGTAGGTGGAGTATCACCATTCCCTCCATTTCCTTTTATAGTTTTATCCCCACTATATTCATTACCTATTGGAGGATTTGAGATGTCACCTTGTAACACCCCATATATTGACATTTAGGGAGTTACAAGATTGACTGTTTACCCATATTAGTAATTCAATTCTTAAAATTTGTTTGGTCTCAGTTAGATTGAGATAGATATTTGAGATATGTACATATTTTTATGTTGCATGGTATTATTTTCATTGTTATATACTAATGATGATGATAGCTCTTTGGATCGTTTAAACATGCAAGTCAAAATGTGGAATTTAGGTATGTGGATACTAGTTCAAGTTATGATATGAATGCATAACAAATACTAGACATGATAGAAATAAACATGCATTTCATAAATTGAATGTCAATATAGATATGGATCCTTATATGAAATTAGTATGTATATGCATAGATATGAGTTATTGGTGGATTAACTTACAAGTTAATGAGCTATGTGATATCCAAATTATTGTAGTGTTGAGGTGACTTGGATGTGGTAGACATCAAGAAGATAATATATGTTATATGTTGTACTTATTATTTAATTTATGATTCGAAATATTTCTATGATTTGTGGTGAGTGTGGTTTTGATAGGACGCACAACTTGCCCAGAGTGATTGTTTGATGACGTGAATCTAAGAATAGTAGTTGCATGGTATGGCTTGATATAGGGTGTTGACCGTAGTTCTATAAGGAGGGGTGGAGGTATTGCCCACCGTTTATCCTCCGAAACCTAGAGTTGTGGGAGGGTTGTGTGAAGTCACACTCCCCTAGACATGTGATGACGACTGCTAGTTACATGGTCGGGAATCTTGGTCGAGATGTATGACAGTTCCACTTACAGGTTCTATCTGGAGTTAGGTTAATATAGTTGACGCTCCATATTCGTCCAATAGAGGAAATGATAGGATGGAAGATGGAAGTAGGTTAGGAAGGAAGGATGCTTTGATGTTAGTTGAGAATATTGATTGGGGATTGGAGATGCCCCTATTGTTTACTCACTTGGTTGCTACCATGTTTAAACCCTCTTTGATTTCCTATTAATATTTTAAGTGTGACAATGAGTTATTGATGAATTGGTGTAATTTAGTTTGTTAAGATTATTAAATGATGCATTACTTGATCTGTTGTCCTACATGTCTTGGTGATCATATAGGAACTATGCACTAGAGGCAATGATTGTTT
>SNQJ01S0018597.1:187478-225371 GCA_010110895.2 Picea sitchensis | reverse complement strand
CCACTGTCAGCCGTTGATTTACGCGCCGCTAGATCGACCGTCAATCTAAGCATGTTCTTTAATCTCCAGGTGCGAATGGAGTTTATGAGGAAAAACTTAGGCTTAATGACTTTTGAGGGTTTGGTGCACTGCTTCCCTTGAAAATATTTTGTAGAGATGAAATATTAATTGCAAACCTATACACCCAGAGTGAAAAATTTCCAGTCGAGAGATGATCCTATGAATTATAGGGTTATAACACCAACTACGCAATATTTTTGGCCTCATCATGTACATTATTCACTACCAAAATTGTCTCACATACAAATAGGTGTTGTTCTGGGTCCTCCGACCCAACTCCCTGAAACTTTTGAATTATCAATGTATTGCCTAACCTTTCCATGTTATTTTATGTAGAACCTCCCCTTGCTGATATTGGTTGAATATGACTCAATGCACCGCTTCCACAACTCTGAATAATACTACTCTGACTTCCTCCACTGACTAAAATTACTTTCAACAAATCTTCAAATGTTACCTTAGATTCAGGTGACACACACGAGGTTGTGGACTCGACACAAGATCTAGACTGAGTAGGAATTAATGACTCTTCTATTATAGGACTGAACTGATAATACTCTTCCTCTCCTTCTTTGAGTGGTATTTCTACGATCTGGATTAGTGCATAGGGTTCTATCTGCTCATATGCGTTGTGTTTCTCTCCTTTCTCATCCCTACCATTCGACCTCTTGTAACTTATTCTACTGTGGATTACCCCAAATTCATCTTATTCTTTTCATATATCTTCTTTGTTTCTCTTCATCCATAGTCCCTCCCTTCTATTTTGATTTGTCTCTTTGTTCTTTCCTATCTTCATACTATCCCTTGGTCATCCCTAGTTCCCCTATGTCCACAAATCCCCTTAGAAATCAAATTTCATCATCATCACACTTGTCACACAACAACATCTTTATCCAAGTACCCAGTGCTTTCATAACCTTATGCACCAACCTTTAAAAAACTCCCTCTCTGTGACACTATATGACTGGGTGTAATCTACTACAAATTCCATAATACAACCACCCAATATGTTATTCAACCATAAATTGATTGTATGAGAAGTAATATTACTTACTGAATTCAAATGTTTTACCAAATCATGGGTCCAATTCCTCAGCGTTGCAGTTTGATATCTTATAGTATTCTCCACTAACCTTCCTAACCATTCAGTTAGAATAATTAGAAATTCACCAAAGAAAATCTCATGCAACTTGGTGAACACATATGTTACACATTATTTTGGTCACCCCAGTGATCCATTGACAACATGTGTTCATGTTCCCAAAAAGAGTATTTTTCCATGAGGAAAGTGATTGGCTTTCCCTTCTCAAAAACCTTATTAAGGAAGTTCATCACATGATGTGAAAGGAACAGGGTGTGACGATGTCTTATTGTCACCCCTGATCTAAAGTTGGACTACGACATCTCCGCAGGCTGCACTATAGCTAGGGTGCGACGATGTCAAAAGCCAAGGAAAATTCAAACTTCACAAAAGTTCTAGAAGGGGATCTTCTAGAATATGAGGTGGCCTCCGAATGTTTTTTATCTTACTTGATTCTCTAATTTGGTGGGATCATCCTAATCTCCTCAACCATCTCTCTTTTACCCTATATAAAGAGGGATCTCTCATGGAAAAGACTAAGGTTGAATAGGCTAAGAATTGGATGGAGAACTCTATTTCAGATCATGCTCAAGAGCCTCACTTCTATTCATCAAGTCATTGTGAATGTTATTCATTCAAGGTTGGAGCAAGTGTGTGTATTGGAGTAAAGGGACATCGAAAGGGGACCTTGCAACATCAAGGCATTTGTTGTAATCTCCACTTTCATTTTAATATGATACAATGATATGTTTATTTCCCATAAAACTTGTCTTGTTTTATTATATGATTCTTTGATCACATACATAGGTTCTTGTTGAGTTCATTGTATTGATTTCACTTTGGTTGGCTTGTGTTCCTTTCTAGATTCAATATCATAGGAGCACTAGAGTGGAACTAGGATGGCAATGGCAGGAGGAAACAACATTTAAATGGTATGTTGTCTATCTCTTGTTAACTAGTAGACTCAATAATTAGAGCTTAGGGAAAGTATCATATTCTATTATGTTTTTTTCTAGATCCGGGTGGATCTAGGGAGATCTGTTTATGTCCCACATTTATCAATTAATCCAATAACAAAATTGGAGACCATACTGGGGATATGACTTCCTTTTGATTTTTCCTTCCCAATTTATTTTAGCTTTCCTTCCTATGATTAAATTCACTCTCTAAGACTATTAGTGATCCATATGGACTCCCTGGGTCTGAAATTTCAATTAGATTTTTTTTCTTTCTTCCATTTTATTCCTCATTTACATAAATCTTCGCACTGCACCATATTTGCAGCCTGCAATGACCGTCAGACATCACATTCTTCTTGTCCAATTGCGACGACATTGCACTGTACTATGTTAGTAGCATGTGATAACCTTTCCTTGTCTCACTGTGTCCCACACCCAGCCTACGATGACTCCTATAGGATTTGTTGGAGTGAGTCAATTTGTCTTTTTTCTCCCAGATTTTCCTTAGTTTTCTAGGTTGGACTTCTGATACTAGTGTTTGATTGATTCATGAGTTTAAATCTTTCTTGTGATTGGTTTTCAATGATTGAAAGTCTTTCTTCATGATTTTTCAATTTTGTTTCTTTTGGTATTTGTCACGAGGATATAATATTAGGTTCTTAATCTGATTGCTTGTTTGACAAAGGGTCTTTTGGTTTATTTAAAGTTTTGGATTGATTTCACTTACCAGATTGCTTTTTGGTTGAGAAACACTTTTTGTTTGTATTTGACAAAAAAATTCTTATCATTTTCATTTTTGTCTATATTACGAGTTTGATTTGGGAATTGTGTTGATAATGTCTTAATTTTCTTGGATTATGTTTACCTTTCATCATTGCATCCCTGATTTGGTTTGGGAAAGGAAGAACTGAATTCATTTATTATTTTTAGTAATCTTTCATAAGAAAAATTTTACATTCGAAATATTTGTTAAAGAGAAGAATTGGAAAATTTTGTAGTTCGTGATTATTTGGAATTGTGTTCATTTGAAATTAAGAAATTGTAATTCGTAGCTTTTTGTACTTAAAAATAAATACCTTCTCCATACTATAATTATACTTCATTGAAAAAATTGCACATTCATCTCTTCTTGCATTTTCTTGGGTCAAGGTCACAACTTCATCGGTTTCATTTCCATCTCCCTTTTGAGTAAACAACAACCTCTAAAATATAGTGTAACCTTAAAACTTATTAGAAAATTTTATTTCTAGGAATTCTTTTCACCAACATTATCTAGGATAGTGCTTTGGAATAGGTTGTAAGGCACACTCTCCAAAGCATCAAAACACACAATAGAATCTTGTGATAGGGAGAGTTCAAATCCAATTGCTACATTTTGTCCTGAGAAGCCCTTCTAACACAAGGGTGAATCATAAGGTCGCATTAGGACTGGGAGAGTTACTCACCCTACTTTGTTGGTATTGTTGTATAGATTGTGCATATTATTGGGGGTCACTTGAAGGTATACCCACGATAATGTGTGGGAGCCTATCGAGCTGATTTTGGGATAGATACCTTTCCTTTGTGCATGGATCAGACTATCAATTGTTTCCCTAGGCATCACAGTTGTAGTTGGTAACCTTAATAGCCTATCTCTCTAGTGTATTTACATGTGGAGACTGTGGAGGGGAAAGTCTTCACGGTACCTAGAATCGACGATGGCCAAACTCACTCGGGCTCCTTGAAGGGTATACCCATGATTATGTGTGGGATATTGTACCCGAGTGTAAGTATGTTAAGCAGGACGTCAATGTAACTTTTACACCCACATTATCCCATCCCCTTCTTGTCTTGATTTCGCAACATTGGATTTCATCACCAAATAGTGATTTCAAAATAAGAAGGTTTATTTTCTTGGTTTGATTTCTAGATTTTATTAGTGAGTGTTGATTGTTTCCCTAGTTGGCCATAGATTTTTTTCTTCCTTTACTTGGTTAAGCCAACATTGACCTTCTTCATTCAGATAGGATGCAAGGGATACCCCCAGAAGATTCGAAAGGTTGCCTCCCTTTTCTTCCTAATTCACCAGAAGGCTCTCCCGAGGGAGTAGTCAACAACGAAGTAGCTTATGAAGTTGGAATCACACACTCTTTAGAGGGGTTTCAAATAGTTTTGGATTCTTTAGAAGAATTCTAACTCCCCCCAAACCTATGGTTGAGTATTAGACGAGATTCACTTTTACCTCGAATGAACTCGTCAGGAGAAATTATTTTTGTTGAGAATAGTGAAGTAACTATTAGACCTAACGCAAGATCTCGAGTCGAGGATCCATTTTTTCAAAGTGAATCATTTAGGACCCCGACTCACACTGTCAGAAATTTTAATCCTTCTTTCGCCCCTTTGAAAGTATTATATCTTTATGGAAACCTAGGAGCGAGTCTTGATCAACCTATAACATTGCAAATTCCTGAGACATTTGTTACCTATACAGTACCTTTAGATCACTTTACTAGTACTACCAGTAGTGTCACCACCGTTTTGGACCAATTTTTGGTTGGTTCTCACTCGATTCTTCATATCCATATGGCCCATTCTATTATGGTCCCACAAGATACCATGGTTTCTACCGTAAATGTGGTTATCACTCAAGATCCTATTGGAACACCACATCGGCTTAGACCAAATTCATCACTCCCCCCTAGGTATAAAGCTTTGAATACTTCCATTGCTATCCCTACCCAGGATCCATCCAGAGGGTCTGGAATTTTTGTTCCTCCTGGGTATAATGTTGCAAGTCAGTTTGTTCCTGCACCTGCCCAGGTTCTCTTCGGAGGGCTTTACGTTCCTCCTCCACCTTTGTTAGGACGATCTAATCGTCTTGGCCCTAGTGGCTCCAATCCAATTGGAGGCATCGGTCCTTCTGTCACTTCTAGTTTCAGATTCCTATCGGATGTCAACCTCAACTTGGGGGAAAAACTCAATTTGGGGGCTAACCTCAGATTGGGGGACAACCTCAACTTGAGGGGTAACCTTAAGTTGGAGGCCATAACCTAGTTTATGGACAAAATGTGCCTTTGTTAAAATCTCAACCTTGGAATATTCCTTTCCAATGAAATCTACAATCGTCTGGGGTCCAACATCCTCAAGTTAATTCTTTTGTACCCCCTAACCTTAGTCAACTGTATCCAGGTTCTTTGAATCTCACTTGGGGTCAAAACTTTCAATCTAATGTTTCTTTCCAATGGAACATACCTAATCAACCCAACCCTATGGGTTACCTGCCTCAAAATCCTCCACAACTAAATATGTCATAATTGTCTAATTACCTACAGACTTCTTATGGTCCTACTGGTATACCTACAAGAATTCCTCCCCAAAAACACCAGTTTCCTCAAGTGAATCGACAATTGCCTCTTCTATCCACTTTGGATTTACCAGATTTGTATAGGATTTTGAATGATCCTATTTTTCATTTTCCTTATTGGCCCATCATACCGGACAAAATACCATCTGGCATTCCTAAATTTGATGGTAGAGAAGGAGAATACGCGAATAACCATGTTATGACTTTTCATCTTTGGTGTTCATCCAACTCATTGATGGATGACTCAATAAGATTATGACTTTTCTAATGAACTCTCATGGGTTCAGCAACAAAATGGTACATAGAGTTACCACGAGGATTATTTAATGAATTTAACACCCTATCCATGGCCTTTTTAACACATTACCAGTTGTTGATTCGATATGAGACAGTAACAAAAATTTTGAGTTATTTTAAACAATCCTCATCCACTCATATATTTGTTCACATCCATGAGTGGAGGAGGAGGAGATGTTTAATCAAAGTTTCTCTTCCTGATCAAATATTGGCTGAGTGGTTCACCAAATCTCTCATTGGACCTATTTCTCATTATTTTTCCATGAGTGGTGTTGTCACTGAAGAACAAGCGATTAGTTGTTCTCAGTATCTAGATCTTATTTATTCACAAACAAGAACACTTTACAATTTGATCCCTGACGCTCCTTGTCCTTCCACAAATATTACCCCAACACCTCCAACAACTTCTCATGCTACTGATGGTGTAATTAGAACCTTTCATGCTGAGACTCAGTCTACACATGCCAGTCACACCTATATGAAATCTATTGCTTCTAATGTAAAAAATGATCCTACTCATACTCCTTCTGACAGTAAAACCACCGAAGTTAATTCATTTCAATCTACACCTACCTGTAAAAATAAAAATAAAAAGGAAGGGAAGGGTGAGAATAAGGAGGACAAAAATAACAATCAACAATATGACAAAGCCAAAATGCAACCCGTTGATGAGAAATATAAGCATAAACCTTATTACTCCTGCCTTATTTTTGGTGGTGATCATTATACAAAAGATTGTCCATGATGCGCTAAGGTTACTAAGTTCCTCCAAGGGACAAGAAATCCTTCTACACCTGTCGTCTTGTCACAACTATTTCCTTCTTATCAGTAGGCCCAATTGGTCATTCGTGACCAAAATTCTACTTTTGCTTCATATTATGCCCCTATGTGTACTAGTGACTTTAAAAATAATGAAGTTGTAGTCGCAACTCAATCCAAACATTATTTTTTTTCGAAGGAGAGAGTTGATGATATACCACCTTCATTGTTTCAACCTCCTCCCACAACTTCACCACCAAATGGTCCTCTTCATCTCAAGCAACCATGTCTTGATACAGTTCTTTGTTCTCCTCCCAAGGGTGTTGTTCAAAATTCCTTATTTAATCCTCACGCATCTATTGCCCAAAAAATATAGTATTGTAGAAGACTTTATGCAAACACCCTCTGGAATGTCAGCTCTCGAAGTCCTTCAAAGTTGTCCTACTCAACATAAGGCATTTTTAAAGGCTATTGGTGGAATTGATCGGAACGATAACAATTTTATAATCTTTGACTTGGAAGAGAATATTGCAAGGCTTCCTCCTCAACTAGCATTTCAGATACAAGTTGTTGCAGAAAACAAGAATATCTGTAGAACAATTATTGACGAAAGATCCTCGACTTGTGTTATGTTCGTTGCTTGTTGGAAAGCCATTGGCTCTCCTTCCCTCACCAAGTCGTAGAATACACTTAGGCATTCAATGGTATAGGTTTTAAACCTTACGATGTTTTTCCCTCGTTGTCTATAAAGTTAGAAGGTAAATCGATCATTGTAGAGGTTGAGGTCTTCGATGCACCTCTTGATTATAATATTCTACTTGGTCGTATTTGGAACGATTCCATGCGTGCATTTGCATCTATGCTTTTTTATGTGATACATTTATTGCACCAAGGAAAGGTCATTACTATCGACCAAATCTTCTTCTTTAGTTATTATTCACATACTAGCAATGTCCCTTTATATCGAAGACACCCCCCGATTATGAGAATGCCGACCTGGGTCTTTTAAAGATTCAACTTTGATGGGTACATTTATAATCCCACCACACGATATTCCCCCTGCTTTTGTCACTTAGATTAACATGATATCCACCACTATTTGTGAAATCCCTAAGTCATATGACCCATGGATAGTACCTAATTGATGTAGGCCCCCTACCTCAGCAGGTTTCGTCGACCTCTTAATCACTGGATCATTCAAATCTATGAGCTAGAGAAACTCTTTGATTCCCTGTTGCAATCCCATGAACAAATCCACAGGTCCAAATATGAAACTTAGCCTGCACGTACAAGCACCCATTGTGAGCCTCTACTCCATGCGATCATGGGTTGTGACCGCTTGCCTACACAGAAAGGGGTGTCATGAGTTCACGTATCAGGATTTTTGTGAATGAGCTACCTCAATTCTCCCAATAACCGATTCCCGACAAGGGATTATCTCTTGGCTAGCTCCCCTCATATCCTTCTCCACATGACCACCAAATGATCCCAAAAGGAGCTTCACATTTCATGTGTCGTCAATATGGAAGAACCAAATATTTGTTCTTCAAACTCCCGAGTCCCGAATTGTGAGAGGGGCTTAGCTCATGCTAGCTCCTCCCTTTACTTAGACCATATGATCTCTGGCTATAACTTCGGGATACCCTTCTGAGCGCATCGAAAATTCACGTATCCCGAGTTCTCGCTACTCCCCTCTTTGAATTTTACCTCCTGCGAGTCAGTAAAATGTTGAGCACTCGCCATGTGTCCCTCCAAAAATTAATAGCTCTGATGATGTCAGGATAACTAATGACTATGATATTTTCATGAGTTTTCACTTTACGAACCCTCCTGACTCTTCTCTTTTAATTCCTCAATTTGCGAGTTAGTGAAATGTTGAACTCTCGCCACGTAAGCTCCTTGATGAACGACCATGACCAAATTGTGAGTTCGAACAATTTATTGCTGTGACTTTCTTTCTCTGTGAGTCATCAAAATGCTAAGAGATCACCGCACTTCCTCCTTGATGGATGGATAGGATTTTTATAGCTCCTAGCTCGTCGGTTCTTTGACTTCTATCTTCAAAAGGTTAAGGTGTGCGTACCCTACCTCTATATCAATGACTCTTGATCCACGTGATCAGATCTGATGTATGAGATATTTTCTCCTCCTGCACTCACTTCTTTGAGTGTCTATACATGGGTTTTGACGGTCCAAATCAGTTCCTCTGCAGATAATCTATGATTGTTGTGCTCTCCCTCCTGATCTTTCACCTTCTCCCAAAATTAGAAGATTTCTACGAGTTCAGAAACTCGATCTTCATTTCTCTAGTGAGTCCAACTCTTGGATCTCGCTAACACTTGTAGAAAGTGATATCCCTTATGAGATTTATCCCTTGAAATGATTTATGTTTCCCATGCACACCTTGCATTCTCTAGATTTATAATAAATCAATTCGAAGGATTTCCTTAAGAAGGAACTACTTCTTTCCCACCTGGTGTTCCTATGCGTTGGCTCTTCGAATCTTATTGTATTCTTGACACTGTGCACAAATTTCACTTGGGTATGAGTTTCTACAATTCTCTCTAAAATTCTTTGAGTCAATCTAAGACTTAGTCGACGCACTCCTTGCATTCGATATGCACACCTTCCATACAAATATCAGAAGAGAAATGATTGAAACTCAACCAGCTTCATCATGAATCCATACAGTCAATCTCCCAAAAAATCATGCATGAAGGAAATAAATTAAATCATACACACAAAAATCAACATTCATTCAATCCTATATGAGATGAACCCATTCCAAGGATTTGGGACAATTTATGCCTGATCTATTCATTCATGAAAAACAAAATACATAGTGTTTTTGCTATTCTACTATGCTCTACTAATCTCTCTATTTTGTCTCATACATTCTGTTATCATCCTGTTACAATACAATACTAAGAATTATCTATCTAAGGACCGCTCCATGAGCTCTCTCATCCTATCTGAATTCTATCCTATCAATTCAAAGCTTCTACCTACTTCGTCCTATCACTGTAACTACTAGTTACTGCCAGATAGAGTCGACACTCCATATTTGCAGTTCTTACAATCTTTAAGACTTTCCAAACAAGTTACATTATAAAAATGTTGTTACAAAATATATCAACAACCCATTAAATTCTGAGTTAAATGCTCGATTTGAAATTTTTTCATTTTTGATATGTCCTCTCTTTGCCTCCATGTGTGCATTTTCATCTTTGAAGGTGATTCTCCTGCATTATACTCCTCTAGTTAAAAAATTTCATGGACTCCTGTCCATGAGCTCCTGCATTGTCTTTCCATGTTTCAAAATATCAGGTCCTGTGACCCAACTTGCATATTCCATTGGATGATATTTCCACTTCACTAAGTATTTAGGATATGTCTTCCTCCTAGTTTTCTTTCCATCCCTCTGTTCAATAATTTTCTCCATCTAAGGTTTTTATACTGTGGGCAATTTCTCTTCCCACTGAATTTCTTCCTGATCATCTGATTCTCCTGCTTCATCTCTCCTGTAAGGATACAGGTCCACAACATTGAATATTGGTGAAGTCCCAACATTTACTACCAATCCAATCTCATAAGTATTGGCTGTGAATTTTCTAAGAATCCTGCATGGTCCTATCTTCTTCATATTTAATTTGTTATATGTTCCCCTTGGAAACCTCTCTTTTCTCAAATGAGCTAAAACTTCATCTCCAACTTCAAATTGAGCTTCTCTCCTCTTTTGATCAACTCTTCTCTTGTATTTTTGGTTGTTGTCCTATAATTGTTCTCTGACTCTACCATGGAGTTTTTGCATTCCTGTTGCAAAATATTCTGCTCCAGCACTTATGAACTCATCTTGATTTAAATCTCTCAACTCTGTAATCCCTCTTGGATGTATACCATACACAATTTCAAATGGAATTTTTTCCGTGCTTCTGTTCACTGAATTGTTGAACGCAAATTCTGCTTGTGCCAGAATTTGATCCCATTGTCGACCTTGCTTAGTGAATAAACTTCTTAATAAGTTTCCCAGACTCCTATTTACAACTTCAGTATGTCCATCTATCTGAGGGTGATATGTTGAACTAAAGGATAAGTTCATTCCCAGTCTCTTCCATAGAGTCCTCCAAAAGTGTCCTACAAATTTGGTGTCTTTGTTTGAAACTATTCTCCTCGACAATCCACGTAGTTTGAGTACTTCTCTGAAAAACAGATTGGGGATGTGTGTGGCATCGCTTGTCTTTTGACATGGTATGCAATGTGCCATTTTTTATAATCTTTCCACCACAAAAATATGGAATCACTCCCTTTTTGAGTTCTAGGCAATCCCAAAACAAAATCTATATTGAATGCATCCCACAGCCTCTCTAGAATTGGTAATGGATGATACAAACCAGTGTTATGTTGTCTTCCCTTTGAATACTGACAAATTATGCATTTGTTCAGAAACATCTTCACTTATTCTCTCATGCTCGGCCAATAAAACAAATTTTTCAACAGTGCAATTGTCTTATCGTGACCAAAATGTACAACTAAACCTCCACTGTGTTTCTATTTCAATAGGTTGCCTCTCATTCAACACTTCAGAATGCATGATTGGCTCCCTTTGAACAATAATCCATCCCAGATCAAATATTCAGTCAATGGGATTATGTCTCCCAATAAAATATTCTTGCATGCCTCATAAGCTTCTTTGAAATCTACATCTTCTTTATACATCTCCTTGAGGTGTTTGAACCCCAAGGTCTCCACCTAGAATTTCTATACAATCAAACCCCTTCTTCTCAAAGCATCTACAACTTTGTTAGTAGTTCCAACAATGTGTTTAAAAACAAAAGTAAAATTCTACATAAATTCTACCCATTTCACATGTTTCTGATTCAACTTTTCTTACCTAGTAATAAATTGTAAAGCTTGATTATCACTGTACAAGACAAATTATTTAGGAATTCGATAGTGTATCCATTTTTTCAAAGTTTGAATCACTGCATAAAATGCATTGTCATACATGGAATATTTTTTCTTGGCATCATTCAACTTCTCACTGAAATAAGCAACTAGCCTATTATCCTCACTCAAGACTGCTCCAATAGCTAATCCACTTGTGTCACATCTCACCTGAAATTCTTTTCCAAAATATGGTAAGACTATAATGGGTTGCTATGTGATTTTCTCCTTCAACACTTTGAAATGTTTTTCATCTTCCTCTATCCAACCGAAGGACTTGTGTTTCTTCTTCACAGTGTCCAACATGGGTGCACATATGCCACTGAAATTTCTGATAAACTTTCTAACCCATGCAAAATTCTTACCTCAAATATGTTGCTTGGTGATGACCATTCTTTGATTGCTCTCACCTTTTCTGGATCCATATTCAACTCATTTGAAGAGATCAAAAAACCCAAATATATGAGCTCCTCCTTCATAAAAGAACTCTTCTTCAAATTTATCAACAACTTCTCTTTCTACAGCCTTTCCATCACTGATGTGAAATGTATTAAGTGGTCTTCCTTTGTCTTACTAAATATTAGTATGCAATCTAGATATACTATAAAACAAATTCCTATGAACTCTTTCAATACTTCATTCATCAACCTCATAAATGTGCTTGGTGCATTTTTCAACTCAAACGACATGACCATCCATTCAAACAATCCTTCATTTGTCTTGAGTGGTGTTTTCCATTCATCTCCCTCTCTCATTCTTATTTGATGATATCCACTCTTCAAGTCTATCTTGGAAAAATAGCTTGCTCCACTCAAACAGTCCATCAAATCATCCATCCTTGGTAAAGGAAATCTGTATCTAATGGTTATCTTGTTGATGGCTCTAGAATCTATACACATTCTCCATCCTCCATTCTTATTTGGACTTAACACAGTCAGTACTGCACATGGTCTTAGGCTTTCTCTAACTAACCCTTTATCTAACAATGCTTGGACTTGCTTTTTTACCTCCTCATTCTCTCTAGGTGTCAACCTATAAGATTCTTTGTTTGGTAAAATAGCTCCTAGAACAAGGTCAATACGATGGCTTATACTCCTAATAGGTGGAAATGAGTGTGGTAACTCATCCATGACTATATTAGCAAAGCTTTCTAAGAGTTCTTGGATTTCTATAGGAAAATCTTCTACAAAATTATTTGTAAGGATAACTCTAGGATTGCTCACTACATCAAATTGCATTTCTTTCTCCTTCTTGACTTCATTCAAAAGTCCCTTCCCACTCATGAGAAGTATGCTTGAACTATCTTCTTCTTCCATCATGAATAACGTTTCAGTCATACTGCCATGGCCTCCCCAATAAAATATGATAGACATCCATAAGAATTACATCACACAATCTTTCATCTTTGTAACCTCCTATTTTCAATTCAACTTGGCATTGTTGACTTACCATTATCTGATGTCCTTTCTGCAACCACGATACCTTGTATGGATTTGGATATGCAGTTGTGTTTAGCTCCATCTTCTCCACCATCTCTGTGGATACTATATTGTTAGTGCTCCCACTATCTATTATCACCTTGCAAACTTTGTCTTTCGACTTGCAAGTAGTTATGAATAGGCTTTTTCATTGAACTGGTTCCTCTAGTTACTTTTTTGGTTTAAGAAGGACTTTCCTCATCATGAGGTTCCTTCCTTCTTCTATTTCTTCTGCTTCCACATGCTTCTATGCTTCAACGATGTGTTCTTCTATGCCTTCTTCTCTCTTTATGTCGGGACATTCCCAATATTTGTGTCCTTCTTTTCCACAAGTATATCATTTAACTATGCCTCCTCTAGATATTCATCTTCCTCTTCTCTACAAAAATAACGTATTCCTCCATACTGTCCTTCTTTAGAACTTCCACCCTTCTCATGGTGACTATGACATTTTTCAGCTTCAGGCTTCGGCTTCTGGAACTTCTCTCCCCTAGTTCCCTTTCCTTTGCTTGAATTTCCTCCTCTGCTTCATTGGCTTTGCCTCCTGGCTAATTTTTCTCAATGTTTCAAGGATGCTTGATAAGCATCCTTAACTATACTAACCGACATCATGATGATATCCTCTTGGATTTCATATCTTAGCCCATTGATATATTTGGCTGTCTTCTCACCCTCATTTTCTTTCTGTCTAGCCCTAATGTTCAGTCGATAAAATTCCTCAATGTACTCCTTCACTGATAAACCTCTCTATTTTAGGTTCTGCAATCTCCTGTAAATATTCATTTGGTAATCCTTCGGGACAATTTTTTCCCTCAATTTGGCTACCATCTTATCCCAATTTTTAATTTTTTTCTTTCCATTCCTCCTGCGTTCGGCTTGCTGTTCATCCACCATAACATTGCATGACCCTTCAGTCTTGTTACTTCATTCTTCACCATATTGTCTTCTTCGATATCTTCATAATTGAAGTATTTTTACATAGCACGTACCCAATCTATAAATTATTCAACTTCTAAGTTTCCTTCATACATAGGTACCTCTATCCTTGCTCTGGACCCTATCTTTGAAACAACTTCTATCAAGCGATCTTGTGCAACATCCTCTACTACATTTTCTTTGACCTCTTCTCCTTCTTCACCTTCACCTTCACTAACATCTCCAATGTCTGGTTCTCTCCTCTGTGTTGTCTCCATGGTGTCCAATCTTGCTCGGAGTCGTCTCATTTCTTCTTCCATTTCTGTATTCACTCTGTGCCTTCTCAGTGACATGATTTCACTGCATCACCTACAAATAGAAATCAAATTCTTCATACCACAATTGATATCAACTTTCGTCCTTTCTCTTTTCATCTGATGTCTGCAAACAAACTCTAAATCTGAGCTTTGATACCACTTGATGCAGCCCCCCTACCTCAGCAAGGTTCGTTGACCTCCCGACCACCGGTTCGTTCAAATCTATGAGCTGGAGAAGCTCTTTGATTCCCTGCTGGAATCCCACAAATAAATCCACAGTTCTAACTATGAAACTTAGCCTGCATGTACAAGCACTCGACGTGAGCCTCTACGCCATGTGATCATGGGTTGTGACCACTTGCCTACACAAAAAGGGGTGTCATGAGTTTGCGTATCAAGATTTTTGTGAATGAGCTACCTAGATTCTCCCGACAACCAATTCCCAAAGAGGAATTAGCTCTTGGCTAGCTCCCCTCATATCGTTTCTCCAGGTGACCACCACCTGTGACCACCGATTGAGCCCAAAAAGGCACATCACATTTCTCATTTCGACAATATGGAAGAACCGAGTCTTTGTTCTTCAAACTCCTGAGTCCCAAACTGCGAGAAGTACTTAGCTTGTGCTAGATCCTCCCTTTACTTCAAACATATGACCTATGGCTATAACCTGGGGATAACCTTATGAGTGATTCCCTGTTGACTTTTCCCTCTTGCGAGTCAACGAAATGTTGAGCGCTCGCCACGCGTCCCTCAAAAAATGGACGACTCTGATGATGTTGGGATAGCTAATGGCTATGATCTTTTCATGAGTTTTCACTTCACGAACCCTCCCGATTCTTCTCTTTGACTTCCTCAATTCACGAGTCAATGATATGTTAAACTCTCGCCATGTACCCTCCTTTATGGACTGATGCAAGAGCATCTCTCCACATCAGCCAACCAACCAGTCACGTCAGCAAATTCAAATCGTGTGTTGAAGAGAGGCGCAACCTCATTTGAAACCTGAATTCAATGTAATTTAATGTTTAAGCTGTTGAGCTGGGAAGCTGTGCCTTTGTGCAGGCATTAGGTAGATCGACCATTAATGTTTGTATAGCTGAGATCTAGATCTGATTCTGGACTAGACAACCCATTCATTGTAATTGAATAGGGTAGATAGATTGGGGGAAGCGCTCTAAGAGCCCCCTCAGGTAAAAGAGAGTAGGGTATCTCATTGTGTAGTTAGTCGATTAGAGTGAGTGGAGATAGAATAGAGAGTCTGTGTAGAGAGTAGAAGAGAAGGAGCCGAGACCTTGTTACAGGTTGTGCTCAGGAACACATTGTAAATACAAGCATTTTCCATATTTAATACAAAGAGCAGTTTTTCCTGCATTATTCTATGTTATCTGGATGTCTATGAGTGTTCTTTATGTGTTGTAGATGTATGTTGTAGGTTTGCATTTGCAAGAGTTGGTTTGATTTTCCAGGTTTGAGGTTCTTTGTGGTTTCATGCCAGGAGGGTGTGACAGAGTATTGCGGTCTCTGAATACCAGTGCGTTGAAGCACTTATGAATACTGCGGGTTCAGACAAAGACGTGCTGCAGCACAAGAACTAGATTCAACAACTTAGTGAAGACCTCAAGGTTGTTGAATACCTTGGAGGCAAGGCTGTGTATGAGAGACACATTTGCAGACAAAATTCTACTATGGAATCTGTGAAGCTCTGCCAGGTGAGCATTGAGCGCATGCACAGTGGTGTAAGGAGAACAACTATGTTGTGAGTTCAGAAAGGGGAACCAAGATCACTAAGGATTTTGTGAAGCTCTACCAGGGGGGAATTGAGCAGGTGCAAGGAGTGCACAGGGGAAGAACTCTGCTATGAGTTCAGACAGAAGCCAGAATCACTGAGGATTCTATGAAGCTTTGCCAGGTGGGCATTGAGCCAGTGCAAGGAGTGCACAAAGATAGAACTCTGCTATGAGTTTAGGGAGAAGAACCAGAATCACTGATAATTCTGAGAGCTCTTTCAAGTGGGCATCGAGCGAGTGCATAGGTGCACAGAAGAAGATAGAACTGTTGGATGTTCTGTGAGAAAATACTCTGCCAGGAGGGCATTTGAGTCCATGTGTAGGTAGGCACAGAGGAGAGAAGATAACTCTTTGAGTTCTAGAAGTTAGAGGAAGAATCCACAGAGGGATCTTCACAGGGTTGTCGAACACCCTGCAACACTCAGCAAGAGGTTGATTGAGGCAGAGGATAGCCAGGGGGGCATCCCAACATTCTCCATCTGAGGGAGAAGGGAGAAAGACAAAATCCCTTAGGGGTCTGAGTGTTAACAAGCTCAGGAGAGACAACACTGTGGGTGCGTGAAGACTCTGCAGAGGCACAAAAGTCTGAGAATCCCTTGGGGATTCAAAAGGAGCAAAGCTCAGGAGGAACAACATCGTGGAGAATGCAAGCGAGGCTTAAAGTTCAAGAGTTCGCAGAGAAGAGGGAAGGCAAAGGTTGAGGCCTTTGGAAACTTGGAAATCCTTCCAAGTAAGAGAAGGAAAGCGCCAAGAGCTAGAGAGAAGAAATATCAGTCATTAGATCAGCCGATAGAATCTAGACCGTTGGTTTTCACGTCCAGGGAGCACCAGAGAAAGCATATAGAAGGGGGAGATCAACAGCCATTGGATATCATTCAGAAATCCCGTCAGCCATCAGATCAGATAGGAGGTGCATGGGATTTAACCCTTCTCACGCTAGGCAAAAGTCCTGACAACCATCGGGATATTGGCGTTAATGAAATCGGGAGTCACGAGGACAAGAGATCAAGAATTTCTATAGGAAAAGTCCTGGGAAGATCTGGACCATCCGTTAGTGGAGACACATGGTGGAGATCGAGGCATCGGAAGTCGGGATACTGGCATTCCTGTGGATAGGAAATCGGGTAAGTCCACCTTGAAAACCCTGACACAAATCTGGGCCATACATCTGAGAGAGGACGCGTGTCACATGATCATCCATTCCAGAGATCTGCTCACTAGACATCGGGATATCGATGCTCGGGAAATTGGAGTTCTCGAGGTCGTGAAAGTCGGGACATTTCAAGTCTCGAAATCCCGAGGGTTAACCAGGACCGTCCATCAGAGGAGGATGCGCGGTAGTAATCGTAGCCATCAGGGAAAGTCCCGATAGATAGGAATTCATCTATCGACATTTGGTCATTAGGATATCAGGAATCCCTGTGACAAGGTGTTTATGCAATTCGGAATCATGAAGTCGGAAACCCCGATAAGGAGGAAAGCACCATCGAGGGGCCAGCTGTCAGCATATCGGAGAATCAGGATTCAAGGAATCGACAATCCCGAGGGAAAATGTTTTTCGACATTTGAAACCCCGAAGTCTCGATGAGGAGGTATGGTTGCGGTCATATAGGGGGAAGGTGACGTGGACCAAAAGTCTAGCTTGGAGGGCTAACGGAAATTGGAGCGCATCGGGATTTTGAAGCCCAAAACCCCGACAGAAGGAATATAAGGCTGCGGTCTTATGGAAATATGTCATATGGACCAGGGCATAGCCAGTAGGGGATAATATGTGTAAAGGGCGCGTATCAGTGAAATTGTTCATCGGAGATCGGGGATTCAAGAGGACAGGAACTCTTGACATCGGGGATCACGAAACCCTGAAAACCTGAAACTGAGTCAGGGAAGATCACGGTTGAGTGCATAGAACCATGTAGGTTGAATTAAGGACCTGTGGTTTGGGTTTTGACAAAAATTCCATTGGGGATCCAAGGAGATTCTTCGACTAAGAAGAAATTTGAGCGATCCTTAAAGACCGGGAGGTCAGGCCTAGAGACCCTACGGGGTATGTGGGAGCATCTTCGCACCATCAAGTGGTATCAGAGCCTGATTCTTATCTGTATATTTCAGGTAAGAGAGGAGGAGATAAAGAGCACTCTGATACACATCAAGTGGTATCAGAGCCTGATTCTTGTCTGTATATTTCAGGCAAGAGAGGAGGATATAAAGAGAACTCAGATACACATCAAGTGGTATCATATCTTTGATTCTTGCTTGTATATTTCAGGCAGGAAGAGGCAGGAGGAGATAAAGAGCACTCTGATACACATCAAGAGGTATCGGAGTAGGGACTTCACTTGTATATTTTAGGTGAAGCGTGAAGGTAAAGGAAGACAGAGTGTTGGAGACTCTGTGGTGATTGGTTGCAGTTAGGCAGCAATCAAGAAAGCAGTCAGGGAGACTGTAGGAGGATGAAGCTGGTAACACTCTTGGTGCAGAGTGACAGCAACAGGTTTGCTAGGAAAGCAGAAAAAGATAGCACCATGGTTACTGAAGACCATAGGCATGTTGGGAGAAAGAGAAAAGTAGAAAAGCTTGCAGAAATGGATAAAGAGCTCTATGAATTAAAGGCAGACATAGAGAAGCTTGAACTGTGGATGCGGCAGGATAAGAGGTCGAGATGGATGCATGAATGGCCCATGAAGAAGCCGAAATAAAAATGGCCAGTCAAGGAGTTGATGTTCAAAGGGAAACGTAGAATGTTAAAAAAATGGTTGAGGTATGTTGAAAACTTCAATGGACCAGAAGAAGAAATGGTTCAGGTATGTGAACCAGAGACTGGGAGAGATCTCAGTGAAATGGGATCAGTTGAGGATCTCAAACACTGCCAGGAGGGAAGAGAAGAAATTCCCAATTGCCAAGTGGGGAAAGGGTTGAGATCATTGTGGGATCTCATATACTGTCAGGAGGACATCCAAGGAATTTCACATTGCCAGCTGGGTGATGAATTGAGATCACTGCGGGATCTCAAAGACTGCCAGGAGGACAGCGGAAGCATCTCAAATTGTCGGGTGGGCAGAGATGAGCATTCAAGACTATCTGAAAGTATCATGGACTCGAAGGTGAGTTCAATTCATCAAGGAGTGTTGATGAATATGGGATCAATTGATCTCATGGTATGCCAGGAGGGTAGCAGAGACATCCCATATTGCCAGGTGGGCAGGGATGAGTAGGTGAATTTTGATTAGCCTGAGGAGCTGACCGAGCAGATGAGACTGTCCAAGGGTCTCATAAATTCAAATATGAATTTAGATCAGTAGATGCAGCTGACAGAGGAGGAAGATCAGGATAATATTCTAATGATTGGGGGAATTCAAGTATTCCTACCATTTTCCCAGGAGGAGGTAGAAATCTGTGTTGCAGATGTAGCAACAACAGAAGAATAGTTAGTTGTGACTGTTAGGAAAGAAAAGGAATTGGAGCAGACTTTGGAGGTTGTCCAAGAAGACGAAGACGAAAATGAGAATTCTGAGGAATGTCTCAACATATTCAGCTAGGAAGCTGAGGAAGATGTAGCACTGAAGCTAATAGTAGAAAAAGCAGAAGAAGATGATGAGCATTCTAAGGAGTGGCTCAATATTTTCAGCCAGGGGACTGAAAAGACTGCAACATGGGAGTTTGCAGTAGAAGAAGAAGAAGAAGCATATAGCATTTTCTTTTCTAATCTATGGGGACAAATAGAATCCCTGGAAGAGAGGGTAAAATTGCAGATCATGCACATCCAATAGGTAAAGTTGGAGACTGATGAAGATGGCATGGGAGATCATGATGATCTGCTCATGTGCCAAAAAAAATTGCAGCTGAGGAGACTGCAAAAACAGAACCAGCCACTGGAGCAGCTGGATGCAGTGATCGAGGAGATAATAAGGTTGATGTTGAGGTCAGCAGAAACTACCAGTGAGGAGAGGCTGAGCAGAAGAGAAGCAACAGCAACAACAATGCAAGAGCAGCAGCAATAGCAGAATGGAGCAGATGGGAAGCTCATGAGCAGGAGCTCATGATTTTACAGCTGAGGAGTTTGATGGTGGAGAATATCTCCACATCAGCCAGCCAGCTAGCCAACCATGTCAGTGAATTCAAATCGTGTGTTGAATAGAGGCGTAGCCTCATTTGAAACCTGAATTCAATGTAATTTAATGTTTAAGCTGTTGAGCTGGGAAGTCGTGCCTTTGTGCAGGCATWAGGTAGATCGACCATTAATGTTTGTATGGCTGAGATCTAGWTCCAATTCTGGACTAGACAGCCCATTCATTGTAATTGAATAGGGTATATAGATTGGGGGAAGCGCTCTAAGAGCCCCCTCAAGTAAAAGAGAGTAGGGTATCTCATTGTGTAGTTAGTCGAGTAGAGTGAYTGGAGATAGAATAGAGATTCTGCGTGTAGAGAGCAGAAGAGAAGGAGCCGACACCTTGTTAYAGGCCATGCTCATGAACACATTGTAAATAYAGGCATTTGCCATATTTAATACAAAGAGTAGTTTTTCCTGCATTATTTTGTGTTATGTGGATGTTTGTGAGTGTTCTCTATGTGATGTAGATGTATGTTGTAGGTTTTCATTTACAGGAGTTGGTTTGATTTTCTAGGTTTGAGGTTCTTTGTGGTTTCATTCCAGGAGGGCGTGACAGAGTACTGCGGTCTCTGAATACTGGTGCACTGAAGCACTTCTGAATACTGCGGGTTCAGAAAAAGACGTGTTGCGACACAAGAACTAGAGTCAACAACTCAGTGAAGACCTCAAGTTTGTTGAATACATTGGAGGCAAGGCTGTGTATGAGAGACACAATTGTAGACAGAATTTTGTTGTGGATTTTGTGAAGCTCTTCCAGGTGGGCATTGAGCGCATGCACAGTCGTGCAAGGAGAAGAACTTTGTTGTGAGTTGAAAAAGGGGAACCAGAATCACTAAGGATTCTGTGAAGCTCTGCCAGGTGGGCATTGAGCAGGTGCAAGGAGTGCACAGGGGAAGAACTCTGCTGTGAGTTCAGACAGAAGCCAGAATCACTGAGGATTCTATGAAGCTCTACCAGGTGGGAATTGAGCCAGTGCAAGGAGTGCACAAAGATAGAACTCTGTTGTGAGTTCAGGGAGAAGAACCAGAATCACTGAGGATTCTGAGATCTCTGCCAGGTGGGCATCGAGCGAGTGCATAGGTGCACAGAAGAAGACAGAACTGTTGTATGTTCTATGAGAAGATACTTTGCTAGGAGGGCATTTCAGTCCATGTGCAGGTAGGCACAGAGGAGAGAAGAGAACTCTTTGAGCTCTAGATGTTAGAGGAAGAATCCACTGAGGAATCTTCACAGAGTTTCTGAACACCCTGCAACACTCAACAAGAGGTTGCTTGAGGCAGAGGATAGCCAGGGGGGCATCCCAACATTCTCCATCTGAGGGAGAAGGGAGAGAGACAAAATACCTTAGGGGTATGGGTGTTAAGAAGATCAGGAGAGACAACACTGTGGGTGCGTGAAGACTCTGCAGATGCGCAAAAGTCTGAGAATCCCTTGGGGATTTGAAAGGAGAAAATCTCAGGAGGAACAACATCGTGGAGAACGCAAGTGAGGCTTAAAGTTGGAGAGTTCATAGAGAAGAGGGAAGGAAAAGGTTGAGGCCTTTGGAAACTTGGAAATCCTTCTAAGCAAGAGAAGGAAAGAGCCCAGAGCTCAAGATGAGCAACATCGATCATTGGATCAGCCGATAGAATCTGGATCATTGGTTTTCACATCCAGGGAGTACCAGATCAAGCATATAGAAGGGGGAGATCGAAAGTCGTTGGATCTCATTCATAAATCTCGTCAGCCATCAGATCAGACAGGAGGTGCACGGGATTTAACCCTTCTCACGCTAGGCAGAAGTCCTGACAGCCATCAGGATATTGGCGTTCGTGAAATCGAGAGTCACGAGGACAAGAGATTGGGAATTTCTATAGGAAAAGTCTCGGGAAGATCTGGACCATCCGTTAGTGGAGACACATGGTGGAGATCGAGGCGTTGGAAGTCAGGATATCAGCATTCCCATGGACAGGAAATCGGGTAAGTCCACCTTGAAAACCCCGACACAAATCTGGGTCGTCCATCTGAGAGAGGACGCATGTCACGCGATCGTCCATTCTGGAGATCTGGGCACTAGACATCAGGATATCGATGCTCGAGAAATCGGAGTTCTCGATGTCGTGAAAGTCAAGACATTTCAAGTCTCGAAATCCCAAGAGTTAACCAGGACTGTCCATCAGAGGAGGACGCATGACAGCAATCGGAGCCATCGGGGAAAGTCCCGACAGGAAGTCATCTATTAGCATTTGGTCATCAGGATATTAGAAATCCCAGTGACAAGGTGTTTATGCAATTCAGAATCACGAAGTCCGAAACCCCGATAAGGAGGAAAGCGCCATCGAGGGGCCAACTGTCAGCATATTGGAGAATCGAGATTCGAGGAATCAGCAGTCCCGAGGGAAAATGTTTTTCAACATTTGAAACCCTGAAGTCCCGATGAGGAGGTATGGTTGTGTTCATATAGGGGGAAGGTCACGTGGAGAAAAAGTCTAGCCTGAAGGGCTAATGGAAATTGGAGCACATCAGGATTTTGAAGCTCAAAACCCTGACAGAAGGAATATAAGGCTGCGGTCTTATGGAAAGCTGTCATATGGACCAGGGTATAGCGAGGAGGGGCTAAGATGCGTAAAGGACGCGTATCGGTGAAATTTATCATCGAAGAATGGGGATTCAAGAGGATAGGAACTCTTGACGTCGGGGATCACGAAACCCCAAAAGCCCGAAACTGAGTCAGGGAAGATCACGACTGAGTGTATAGAGCTGTGTAGGTTGAATTAAGGACCTGTGGTTCAGGTTTTGACAGAGATTCCATTGGGGATCCAAGGAGCTGCTCCGGCTCAGAAGAAATTTGAGCGATACTTAAAGACCGGGAGGTCAGACACACAGACCCTGTGGGGTATGTGGGAGCATCGTCGCGCCATCATGGACGACCATGATCAAATCGCAAATTCGCACATCGCGAGTTTGAACAGTTTCTTTCTTTGACTTTCTTTCTCTGCAAGTCAGTGAAACATTGAGCACTCACCATGCATCCTCCTTGATGAACGGTTAGGATTTTTATGACTTCCATCTCCTTGGGTCTTTGAATCCTATCTTCAGAAGGTTAAGGTTTGCGCACCTTACCTCTAGATCAATGGTTGTTGATCCACGTGCTCAGATCTGTTAGATGAGATAATTTATCCTCTTGCACTCACTTCTCTGAGTTTTTTGACATGGGGTTTGATGATCTAGATCTGTTCCTCCATAGTTGATCTATGGATTATATGATCTCCCTCCTGAGCTTCTGCCTTCTCCCAGACTTAGAATATTTCTCAGAGTTCAGAAAAATGATCTTCATTTCTATGGCGAGTCCAAATCCTGGATCTCTATAACACTTCTCGAAAGTGCTATCCCTTTTGATATTTATCCCTTTAAAGGATTTTGATCTCCCACACACACCTTTCGTTATTGGGATTTTGAATAACTCAGTTCTAAGGATTTCCTTAAGAAGAAAATACTTCTCACCTACCTAGCATTCCTCTACGTTGGTTCTTCGAAGCTTGTTAGCTTCTTTAAAATGTGTACACCTTTCACTTGGGTCTAAGTTTCTATGATTCTCTTTGAACTTCTCTGAGTCAATCCGAGACTCAGTCGATGCACTCCTTTCATTCACAATGCACACTTTACATACAAATATCAGAAGAGAAATGATTGAAACTCAGCCATCTTCATCACGAATCCATACAATCAATCTCCCAAACAATCATGCATGAAGGAAATAAACTAAATCATACACATAGAAATCAACATTCATTCAATCCTATATGAGATGAACCCAGTCCAAGGATTTGGGACAATTTATGTCTGTTCTATTCATCCATGAAAAAAAAAATACATAGTGTTTCTGCTATTCTACTATGCTCTAGTAATCTCTCTATTATTTCTCATACATTCTATTATGGTCCTGTTACAATACAATACTAAGAATTATCTATCTAAGGACCACTCCATGAGCTCTCTCATCCTATATTAAGTCTATCCTATCAATTCAAAGATTCTACTTACTTCATCCTATCACCGTAACTACCATTTACTGCCAAATAGAGTCGAAACTCCATATATGCAGTTATTAGAGTCCTTCATACTTTACAAACAAGTTACATTATAAAACTTTTGCTACAAAATATCTCAACAACCCATCAAATTCTGAGTTAAATGCTCGATTTGAAATTCTATCATTGCTGAGATGTCCTCTCTTTGCCTCCACATGTGTGATGTTTTCTTTGAAGGTGATTCTCCTACATCACTAACCCTAGTGATTGTCTTTGTTACAGTGACAAGATGCCTTTAAGTTCGATTCAATCCACTTATCAAGCTATTCAATCGGCAAATCCCTCTCCTCCTTCTCTTTGTGATACATCTCCTGATATGTTTCATGTGATATTTCCTACTAAGGAGATGATCATGTCATTCATGTCTATGGAAGATACTCCATGGGACAATGGGTATCATCATTCTATCCTCTTCCTAGAACGTGATACCATAGAGAGTGACCAATGGATTTCTACTTCGTCGACCATTGTTGTTATTTCTTCAGTTCATGAGTCAACACACGATGTCTTGTATAAAGGGAACTTGAGTAACATTTCACCTACCATTTGTCTTGACATATCGATTAAACCTAGAGTCATTGAAAATTTTCATATCGGTGCCTCATGTTCTACTCATGAGGTTGGCACTTATAAATCCCTTTTTTAAGAATTGTGTGACGTTTTCACCTGGAGTTATGGAGAATTCCAAGTATTGATCCTGATATCATTGTGCATGAGATTAAGACTTATCTGGATGCTAAACCTATTCGACAGATAATTCACCTAGTACATCCACGTAAATTTATTGCTATCAATCTTGAAGTTGAAAGACTTCTTAAAGATGGCTTTGTCTATCCTGTGGCTTTGACTGATTGGGTATCCAATATTATTCCGGTAAATAAGAAACAAGGTACAATCCACATTTTTGTAGATTATAGGGATATAAATAAATCTTATCCTAAGGAAAATTATCCAATCCCTTTCGATGACCAAATCATTGATGACTATGCAAGGAGTGAAATCTTCTCCTTAATGGACGGTTTCTTTGGCTATAATCAAATTAATATTTTTCCAGCGGATAAACACAAGACTTATTTTATATACCCTTGGGGAACCTTTGCTTACCGAAAACTACCCTTTGGTCTAAAAAATGTTGGTGAGACCTTTCAATTCTCTATGTTTTATGCTTTTCATGAAATTAAGCACATTGTGCAACCCTATATTAACGATACACTGACACATTCCATGCGTCGTCAAGATCTCCCAACACATTTACGGGCCATTTTCGTACACTGGCGTTATTATCGCATATGTTTGAATCTGTACAAATATTTTTTTTGTGTGGAATTGGTCCAACTTCTTGGTTTCATTGTGTCTATACATGGGATTCGAGTATACCCCTTGAAGGTTGAGGCTATTCTTAATCTACCTCCTCCTTCCACGTTACGCCAGCTCCAAAGTTTGCAAGGGAAGGAATTTTTTTTACGTCAATTCATTCCCAATTACGCTGAATCAACGAAAGGATTCACTTGGCTCCTCAATAAAGGTTACAATTTTGTATGGGACGATACTGCAAACAAATATTTTGAGGCTTTAAAACATGCCTTAACCCGTACACCACTATTGTTTCCCCCTGACTATAATCGAGATTATTTCTTATACTTAGTTGCTTCAGACTCTACCATTGCTATGGTTTTAGTCCAAGAGGATGATGCACATGACGAGCATGTGATATACTATTTGATTCAAAGTGTCATGACTATCGAAACCAAATACCTACATGTGGAGAAACTGGCCTTGGTAGCATTCAAGTTGTTCAACGTTTTCACCACTACATATTATTACGCATGACCACAGTTATTTCCAATTGCAACCCCATGCAACATATCCTTACTCGACAATTTTTTGGGGGAAAGTACTCCAAATGGATAGTGATTCTCCAAGATTTTGACTTGGAGTTTGAACATGTTGAGTCAAAGAAATATTTTGTTTTTTCCAAATTGATATGTGAACTTCCCTCTACTGAGACAAAAAGTGTGGTAGAGTATTCCTTGCCTGATGAATCCCTTTTTCCTATCATTTATAATGATGTATGGTATGGAAATATCATCATATATCTCCAGACTCAATATTTTTGACCCAATCTTTCTAGTACAGATCGTCATCATATACGGTATCAAGATCATTAATACATCATCCTTGGTGATACCCTTATCATTAATACATCATCCTTGGTGACAACCTTTACCGTCGTGGTGTTGATTCCATTTTTGACTAAGTCTCACCTATTATTTTGTAACAGAAAGATTTGAATGACTATCAATCTAGAGCATGTGATGTCATATGTCCGGTATGCCACCGCCCAAAATATCTTACGAGATCCTTATTTTTTACCTTCACTATTTAAACATTGCATTACTGCTTAACATCCATAAATGCCATGCTTGTCAAAACTACAACAATAAGATCTAAATCACACCTCAGTTCCTCTCTATCCTGTGGTTTCTATTGGTCCATTCGATAAATAAGGCATTGAATTCATGACATGTAACCCTCACTCAAATGGGGCCATGGATACATCATTATAGATGTGGATTATTTCACCAATGGGACAAGGCAATGTCTACATTTGATGTAATACTGGGAAAACTGCAACTTTGTTCATATTCAATCATATCATTACTAGATTTGGTGTCCCCAAGCCATCGCCATCATCACTTAGGGGTCATTTTGAAATTTTGATGATGTCCTAACTATTGAAAAGTTGGGTCTTCACCATGAAAATGCAACCCTCTATTACCCATAGGCCAATGGTCAAGTTGAATCAATAAACAAAGTTCTTACTTAGTATTCTTTGATAGATGGCAGGAATTCATAAGTCAAATTGGAACACTATGTTGTTCTAACATTATGGGCCTATCCGACATCCATTAAGTTTTCCATGGGATTCACACCTTTCCAGCTAGTCTATTGTATCGAAGCAATTTACGACAAGAATGAGATACCATCTTTGAAACTAGTCGCTGAACTTCTCCTAACACCTCTGTTGAAGAGGAACATCTTTGTATTTGATGCACTAGATCTAAACCCATTGTGATGCCACCTTAGTTATTGAAACCTCGTGAAGAAATGTGTCAAAGTCCAATATGACAAGCATGTCAAGATGTGTTTTTCCGAAGGTGATTCAGTTCTTCTTTAATATAGAAAGATAGTGATTTTCAGGGGTTGGTAACCCGAGCCCATGTACGGGTCCTATATATTGTCAGAACGCGTTGGATAAGGAGCTTGCGAGTTGGTTGATTATGATGGAACTTTGGAGGAACCCACAAATGGTCTCACTTGAAGAAGTACCATGCTTTAAGTCATTTCTTCCATGAGTGTTTTGTAATTTCAGTTAAAGTACTATGTTTAAGTCATTTTTCCAATATTTTGTACTTTAGTATAATCTTGTGTGTTTTTTCATTGTTTGGTTTCTAATCTATGTTACTTTTACCTGTGTTGTGCTTGGTTTTGATGTTTGTTTCACTTAGCCCATTGGCTTCATTGATGGCTCTAGTCATAGTACTCATAACTTAGAATCTGTTGCTTTTAAGCAATCTATTCACCTACATATGAATTGATTAGTGTACATGGTGTTTTCCTTGTTGTGCAACTATCAATATTAAGGAACATGCTGCATTCATATAGAATTATTGGACTCGACATTGCTCACTCTAATCCATCACCTTATTGTATGACTTGATTCACGCTTAGTATTCCTACAGTTGAGTAATGTTTACCCATTTGAAGTCCCACGTTGTTATGGGTATATTTACTCTAATTTCCTCCTCTTGGAACATCATTTTTGATTACATTGAATATCAACACATTCCTAGATCTCTAAATACATTAACAAATGATTTGGATAATTTTGTGTTAGACATACATTTGAGACATTTATAAAACTCACCATGCTTTGTATATACAACAAGTAATTTGGTAGAATCCTCATATATATAACTTATGAAATAGTTTTATAAAAAGAATTGTCCAAGACAAAATTCAAAATGTGAAGCACATGGCTTCATATACAATAGAGCATTAAGGATGTTTCTCTCTATAACATGCGATCACCCATGGTACTCTATGGAGTAGTCTAATTAATGGAAGTGCATTGCCCACTGTGGTGTTGGTAATGACTCGGGATATCATCTATAGAGGAAAATGGGATGTTCATCATGAATCCCTCTATATTTTGTTCTCGGGTCTCAAAGTCAGCAACAACTACTTGTGCTATGTCACCTCTCTCCGCTCACCCCTGGATAGGGGATTAAACCCGAGGAAGATAAGGTCCCATATATGCATCATCAAAGAGAGTTTGATTGTCATTGACAACCACATGTTAATATTTATATCATTGCACAAAATAAAATCATATAAACAAAATGTCGTTCTTACCTATGTACCCCTGAAAACAACATCTACTAAAAACAGAAAACTAATTGTGAATGAGAAACGGGTTTTACCAGACGTAACCAAAATTCGTATAATAGAATGTAATTGCATAAAAAACACACACACAGATCTCATTATTGGAATCTGATATATATAAAAGGAATTACATGTAAGGAAATGCTTCGTAAACAACGGGGTTGCCTAACAACTCACTCAACTTGGCATGGCGGAAAACAAGGAAACAAACAATTGTAAGTTAACTAATTAACTGAGAGATTTGCTCAACTTATTCGCCTAACACACCCCTTAAGTTGGAGCGCGACAATAATTTAACCTAACAAAACTCATCTTAGATCTCAGTGATACAAATAAGCTTTTGTCTAAAGGCTTTGTAAGATATCATCTTGTTGATCTGTTGATTTACAAAATTTAACAGTGATTAAGTACTCATTTACCAATTCTTGAATAAAATGATAATGGATATCAATGTGCTTGCTCTTTTTTTTGTTGAAGACTTGATTCTTTTGACAATGTAATTGCGTTAATCATATCACAATATATTGGAGTTGGTCTAATTTATTTGGTGATAAATCACTCATTAACCTTCTTAGCCAAACAACTTGACATGATGCGGAAGTTGCTGCAACACATTCGGCCTCTCAAGTGAGGACAATGTAATAATGTGTTGTTTCTTTGATGCCCAAGAAATGACTTGATCCATATTTGAATGCAAAACCAGAAGTGCTTTTCCCATCATCAATGCAACCTGCAAACACCGCCAAGAAACCAACTAAAAACTCTTTGGATTCTCAAGGATACCATAAAACGCCATAATCAACTATTCCGTACCACATACCACCGCGAAAAATTTTCTTAGCCAGCTTGTTACAATGAGAGTCCTCTGGTGACTCCATGAATCTAGAGATAAGACTTACAACAAACATTATGTATGTTCTAGTGGTGGTGAGGTACATAAGACTACCCACTAACCTTTTATACAGAGCTTGATCAATGGACTTTCCTTGATCATTTTTTCTTAACTTGGTTCCTAAAGCAATAGGAGTAGCTGAAGCCTTACATTCAAGCATTTTGAACCTTTTTCAACAAATCTGAAGCACACTTTGACTGACTGATAAACATGCCTGATTCTAACCGGCTTACTTCAATACCAAGGAAATACTCATTAAACTGGAGATTGGTCATCTCTAAATTTTTCCATGACAACTTTGATTTCATCAATTTTCAAATTGCCAGGGTAAATCATATCATCTACATATAAGCAAATAATTAACATCTTACCATGTTGATCATTCTTGATGTATAAGGTTAGCTCATTTTTTCTTCCGATGAAGCCATTTTTGATGAGTATGCATCAATGAATTATACCATGATCGAGCCCCATGGCCATACAATGCTTTCTTCAACTTATACACCATTTGTTCTCTACCATTGATCTCATAACCTAGAGGTTGATCAACATATACCTCTTTATTCAGGATGCCATTTAGAAAAGCTAACTTCACGCCCATTTGATAGACATGCCATCTATTCTCTACTGCAACAACCAATACTGCTCGAATCAGACAAGTTTACGGGGCATATGTTTCCATAGTCAATATCATATGGCATTATACCCTTGCAGCAACTAATCCGCCTTTGTGTGCTTCAAATTTTTCATTGAACTTGGATCTTTACACCCATTTTACACCTATGATCTTCTTTCCGGAGATCAACAAGATCCCAAGTGTCATTTTTCTCAATGATTTCAATCTCTTCATCCATAGCATTTATCCATGCTTCATCTTTGGCTGCTTCTTCATATGTTTCTGACTGATATGTTATGAATGCATAAAGTGCATCCAAATCTAATGGTCGAGTATGCTCATACAAATCACGGAGAATTTCCTTGTCTTTGCCTTTGCATGGAGGCAATGGTTTGATCTCAATCACTAGTCAGATCTTGTGCTACTAGTTTTCTTAGCACGAAATCTGGAGTACTTGATGAAATTTGTTGTTCTTCTATCACTGGTTCTTTTGTATCAGCTAATGGAACAAATTTTCTTATGACCTTGTCATCCCAAGCTCTCTCTTCTTGGAACTTGACATCTCGCTAATAATAAAATTCTCTGTGATTGGCTATACAAATGATATGCTTTTGATCGCCTACCGCACTCCAAAAAATGAATTTCTCACTTTTTATTATCCAACTTCTTCCGAAGGTCATTAGGAACATGGGTGTATGCAACACACCCAAAAACACGAAAATAAGATATATCCAGTTTCTTACCAATCCATGCCTCAAATGGACTTTTATCTTTTCAACTAGAGGTGCACGATTCAGAACATGCACAGAGCATGCAATAGCTTCTCCCAATATTTGTTTGGAAGAGTCTTACCATTCAACATACTCCTTTCCATGTTTAACATAGTACCTAAGGTTTTCTCCAACATGACTGTCATCAGGGAGTGTATCTATAAGTAAAATGCCTTCGAATTCCTTGTTCTTAGCAATACTGAGTGAATGACTTTAAGTCATACTCGCCTCCACCATATAAAATCTTAGCACTTTCAATATTAGTGTCAGCTTTTGCTTCTCTCGGGTCATGGCCTTAAATTTTTGAACTCGAAATGTTCGCATTTGTTTCAATGAAGTAAACCCAAGTCATTCTCATAGGAATTCATCAATGAATGTTAGCTCATAAAAACTTCCTCCTATCGAATATGTTTGCATGGGTCCACATATATCGCTATGGAATGAGTTCTGAAGAGATTTTAGCTCTAAAGGTAAAGGTAGCAGAAGAAGGAAAAACTTCTCTGCGATGCTTTCCTAAAACATAGCTTTCACATACTTGGTGCTGTACTTCTAATTCGGGGAGACCAACGACCATAGATTTCTTTGACATTTGACTCGGTGATAATCAAAGACAAATGACCATATCGTTGATTCCACAACGATGACTCATCGGGTTTCATAACAGTATAAGACTCAAGGGTTTTGGCATTTTTTGAGTATGATAGGATACATGCTGTTCGAGGTCATTTTTATCTGAGCTATGACTCGATTACCAGGAGGCTTATCATGTATGGTGCGCATTCCTTTAAAACACTACATCATAACCGTAGAGTCGGCCTACACTAATCAAATTATGCTTAAGACCTTGACATAATACACCTCTCGGATGCATTTCTTTTTCATTATTCTTAGAGAGTACCGAAATGGTACCCATTCCTTGAACATCACCAAATGATCATCCTTCTAACTTTTACTCTATTTTTGATAGAACTATCAAAGACGAAAATAGATCTTTGTCACCTGTCATATGATTTAGCAGCCCGTTTGCCGCAGTTCCGTTTGGCACCGGTTCAATGAAATGCATAGTGCAAAATGAGCGGTTTCGTACTCTCCAGTTATATGCGCGGTTCCATGCTCTCGATTTTGTAGGTCTTTTATAACATTCTGACTTGTAGTGTCCAAACTTCTAATGCACCGGAATTTCGATTTGTCAACCCATTCGAAAGTGTGACCTCCGGCCGACTCCATGTCAATATAGGAAGATCTTGCATGCTTAAGACCGGGTCTCTACGTGACCTGGCAAGCATTTTAAGGCCGGGATCCGCCTCTCACAACCTCTCCGTCTCCGCTTCAACCATGGTTCTACCTTTCTTTTTGGCGGTGGTGTCTTGCGTTTGGAAAGTTGATTCCAATGAAGTTTTTTCTCTCTGCAATCTTGCCTCGTGTGGTAAAAGAGAGCCCAACAGTTGATCTATGGTAAACTTAGTCAGATCCTTCGATTCCTCAATTTCTACAACAACCATATTAAATTTTCAGGAAGGCTTCGCAATAAACCTTCTCCACAATTTTCTGATCGGGAATGTCTTCACCTTGAATTTGGATTTGATGGACGAGGTGCTTTACACTCGTCATAAACTGGTCGACTGTCTCTATATCTTTCATAGACATTGTTTCAAAGTTCTTTCGCAAAGTTTGCAACTTGATGGTCTTCACTTTCTCGGTTCCTTGATAGATTTTCATGAGAGTATCCCACACTCCTTTGGTGGTGCTCTCGCCTTCAATTTTCAGAAAGATGGACTCATCCACCCCCTAAAAGATAATCCATAAGGATTTTGCATTTTTCTTGACCACTTCTGTGTAAGTGCGTCTCGCATCCTGATCCAATGCATCTCGATCTTCATCTTTCAGCAAGGTAAGTCCTTCTTCGACAATCTCTAAGCATTCATGATAGCTCAGAAAAACTTTCATCTTGGATACCCAAGTGCTATGATTCGACCCATTCAAAACATGTGCTTGCATGAGAGCCTGGTTGCTCATGATGGCCATTTTCTGCTCAAAAAATTATATACCGGTGGCTCCTTCTTCCTGTGCACAATACTGTGGCCTTAAATTAATAGTAAGTAATAGAATCTACTTGGTATTCTATTATTCAATGAGGACACATGGAGCAGGGTCACAACTCTCTTAAACCCTACAGATGATTGTTAAGAGCTTGCTGGAAAAACGAATTGCACAACAAAAAAACAGATTTGCAATTCTTACAGAGCTTGCTGAAAAACGTTTTGCAATTCGGCAAGATGGACAGAGGCTAGATCTGCAGCCTTCTCTGATACCATGAAAACAGATCTGCGGAAACAGGAAACAAATTGTAGGACAAAGAAACGGTTTTAACAGGACAGAACAGAATTGCATAACAGAACAGAATTGCATAAAAACACACACTCGAATCTCATTATTGAATTGATATATAAAAGGAATTACATGCAAGGAAATGCTTCATAAACAACGAAGCGTCTACCATCTCACTCAACTCAGCGATGAAAACAAGAAACCAAACAACTATAAGTTAACTAATCAAAGGAACGATTTGCTCAACTTATTCGTCTAACACCCCCATTAGGAACCTTCAATAAGAGCTAAGTCTATATCTCCAAGGAAGTTTAGACCGACATATGCATAGTCATCGACCATGAGAATTTGATTTCTCAACCAGTAGAACAAGAAATCATTATATCTAACGATGGGACCAACTGCATGTCGTGCCATGAGGCCAACCCACCTCTTCATTCTCAGAACCTGTGGTGCAGGTATACCCCACTCTACCTGCAAGCACAAAACGGGGACCCTCTCTAGGAAGAAGGATACCAAAATCAACCCGTATCCCAACTGTTTCAACCCACCACTCTTTCACTTGGTCAGTTGTGTTTTCATACTCTTAAGAACCCCTTCACACCAGTTGAAGACTCGGGGCTCCATACACTCTAGTGCATACTGAAAATAGATCTGAAGAGCCATATGGGGAGTTGCACTCTCTTCCATGTGTGTTATGGTATAGAGGATGTTTCGTAGAGGCAAGTATCACACATCTCTAATAACAACTTTACTGCTATTCTTCTGGGTACCTGGCACACAATGTTCATTGATATAGTGGTTCATAGGTTCACCGCCACCCCTGCTACCTGTAAGTGTTATTCGGGACCCACGACAAGATAGCCTGGTTAAGAAATAGATATCCTTGATATCTATCAAAAGAGTGTGAGCACCCACATGAAACACCTGCTCATTCACATCCCACATGAGAACTAGGTACTAGCGTAATCTCAGTTGGGCCCTCATACCCTCGATTTTGATGAATTTAAACAACCCACACTACCAGAGGGCCATTACAGTTACCAGGTCATTCCCAAGAAAATATTCTTCCTCCTCATGCTCTCTCTCACACCATTCCAACATTTTGACTGTGGAAAAACTGTAATGGAACCATAACGAGAGATTAGCATCATTATCTTCTTCCCTGGAGAATATTTCTTGGGAAACTAATCTTTAAAAACTTTTGGGCTGCAGATGTCACAGGCTTGTGCATCTACACATTGCGACATCATTGAAGGATAGATATAGGGCCACCTATGGAGATATTAGATCGTCATAGGCCCCGATATAGGGCGCCTGTGATGACTTCCGTGCATAGGTACCTCTAAACAATTAACTCAATTCTATTTTTAACCAATGAAAAAAAAAATTAATCCATGGAAAGTTGAAGGAAATGAAGATTACCTTTTCTGTGGAAACGATTCATCGAATGATCAACCAATCACTCCATAATCCGTAGTTGAAAATTGAGGTAAAAAGGGGGTTGGAGCAAGGTTTGGGTGAAATTAAATATGAAATAGTGAAATGTGAGTTTTTACTCATTTTATTGATTTTATTACTATTGATTTGAATATTATATTATTTTTTGTATATTTCATCCAAACTCTAAAGTCCTAATGACTTTGCAAGTGTTTATTTTTTGCAGATAAAAAGTCTAGGAGTGAAATGTTGGAACAAGTATCTGCTTTTTGCCTTGTTTTTATACATTTGTAACATGTACAGATCCTTTTAGGGTTTTCAGGAAAAAATCTGAGCTTAATATTTGTTCTTTCTCATGCTCGTAAATCAATGAGAATGTAGCCGACTATATTTTTATCACTTTCTTAGACTTGTAAAGGTTATACGAAAAAAGAACCCACTGGAGTTCCCTTTAATCTCTTTTCAGACTCTCTAAACATGAAACGATTGTCGAGCGACCTTGTTCTTTTCACGCTCGTAAAAGTATTTGAAGAAAACATCTGATGAGTGGTAGGTTATCAATTTTTTAGTCTCGTCAAATTAATTTATGAAAAATGACATGTTGGAGTTCTCTTAAAGTGTTTTTCAGACTCTCTAAAATTGAAAAACCCCTGACTTTTCCTTCCTTGGAATCATTAAATAACATCGAAATACCCATACGATATTGAACCACTCCTTCTTAGGGTTCATTAAACATACTTCATGGAACTCATCCGAAGGATAAGATTACATCAACAAGAATATGTTATCCTCCTCATGCTTGTGTAAAAATAAAGAGGTACTCACCAGAAATTGTGGGAGAAAATTGGGAAAGGAAAGTGTCTCTATATTTGTGTTAGGCTCTTGAACATGACACATGCCTTCATCATTGTATCCGGGTTGGGGAATCGATTTGTCTCTCATTTTACTATCCGCATGTCCATGTGTAGGGTCCTCTTTGAGTGAATTCTAGTAAGACCATTGTCGTGTCATTCATATGTTCAAGAGAAGTTCAACCAAAATAAGCCTTCTATTGATTCCCCCATCTGCAGTTGTAAATTTGTATACCATGTCAACCTTCCCTGAGTCAGTTTCAAATCACTTCACACTCTGATCTACTACAAATATGTTACTTATTTCATGTCATTGATAGGGGATACATCAATTCCCTCCTGTGACGTGTCTTTTCCTATCGACTTCAACTCATTATCCAAGAATAAGACATAGAAATCATTTAGTACCTTAGAACTGCATGCCTAATTGGCAGGTCTCTTCGATTCCAACAGTGGGTTCACGTCATTGAATCATAATTGGGAGATTTCATAGAGTTTTCGACTTCAAATAATTTATTCACATTCATTGGATTGTACTAGGGTACCTTGGGATTCATTGACATAAATGGTAATTTCCCTCGCACTTGTTAATGGTTCTCATCATGGATCAATAATCAAGTCGTTTCTACTATGTTTGACTTCAACACCTGTAATCACATGGTTAGATTCATACTTAGCGATGATATAAATGAAGACCTTGTATCTCATCATTCTGGTGTAGGTTACGATGGAATATTCATGATTTGTATTGACACATAGATCCACTTTGTATGTCTCATGGTTGTGTCTGAATTTGAGTCATTCTAAAGCGTAGATCCACAGTGTATTCTTGGTGGCTATGTTGGTTCTCAATGACATGGATTCACAGTGTATATTTAGTGTCCATGACTCACTTGAAATTTTTTAATATGAGCATGAGAATTCCTACCTTGGACAATGGTATATTATTATGTTGATGATTGACTATTTATAGGTTCTGGATCAGTGTGCTCCTTGTTCAACATACACATTCTACAAAGTATTTCATCTCTCATGATTTCCAGCTTCATACTTTTGGGGGCACTCTCTTACACATTATTTTGGTCACCCCAGTTATCCATTGACATGTGTTCATGTTCCCCAAAAGAGTCTTTTTCCATGAGGAAAGTGATTGGCTTTCTCTTCTCAAAAACCTTATTAAGGAAGGTCATCTTATTAAGGAAGTTTGTCGCATGCTACAAAAGGCACAGGGTGCAATGATGCTTGATTGTCTCCCTCTTCTCTAGAGTTGGACTACAACGTCTCCACAGGCTGCACTATAGCTAGGGTGCAATGATGTCAAAATCCAAGGAAAAGTCAAACTTCACGAAAGTTCTAGAAGGGGATATTCTAGAATATGAGGTGGCTTACGAATGGTTTGGATCTTAGTTGCTTCTCTAATTTGGTGGGATAATCCTAATATCCTCAACCATGTCTCTTTTACCCTATATAAAGAGGGATCTCTCATGGAAAAAACTAAGGTTGAATAGGCTAAGAATTGGATGGAGAATTCTGCTTTAGATCATGCTTGAAAGCCTCAATTATGTTCATCAAGTCATTGTGGATCTTCTTAATTCAAGGTTGGAGCAAGTGTGTGTGTTGGATTAAAGGGCCATTGAAAGAGGACCTTGCGAAATCAAGGCCTTGGTTGTAATTTCCATTTTCATTTAATATGATACATTGATATGTTTCTTTCCCATAAAACTTGTCTTGTTTTATTGTATGATTCCTTGATCACACACATAGGTTATTGTTGAGTTCATTTTATTTCTTTCACTTTGGTTGGCTTGTGTTCCCTTGGAGATTCAATATCACAGGAGCACCAAAGTGGAACTAGGATGGAAATGGTAGGAGGAAACAACATTTAAACAGTATGTTGTCTATCTTGTGTTAACTAGTAGACTCAATAGTTAGATCTTAGGGAAAGTATGATATTTTGTTCTATTTTGTTCTAGATTTGTTTGGATCTACAGATATTTGGTTATGTCTGCATTTACCGATTAATCCAATAACAACATACCTTTTCAACCATTGTTCATCTCTCATCCAATGGTTTCTATTCTCTCCTCGGGCAGACTCACGTTCCTTCCCTTCCATCCATTCAATTATATTTTTCTTATTCAGACTCCAAAACATTCCCTTGATTCCAAATTTCAGGTCTAGGCAACAAAACCATTTTTTGGCGCGTGTGGTTTTAATACCCTATGTTCAAGTTAGTTAACCAACAAAACCCTTCAAATATTGGCCCTTTCATCATCACTTGTATGCAAGTGAAGCATCACGTGAGGAATCTATTGGGGCTACAAGAACTAAGATTATGTAGATATGAGGGGATGTGAGGCCATTGCGATGACTCTTAACACTTATTCATCCTCTATGCAGTATCCTTATTCAACATATTTTTATAAGTT
>SNQJ01S0018597.1:173763-187468 GCA_010110895.2 Picea sitchensis | reverse complement strand
GAATTCCTACCTTGGACAATGGTATATTATTATGTTGATGATTGACTATTTATAGGTTCTGGATCAGTGTGCTCCTTGTTCAACATACACATTCTACAAAGTATTTCATCTCTCATGATTTCCAGCTTCATACTTTTGGGGGCACTCTCTTACACATTATTTTGGTCACCCCAGTTATCCATTGACATGTGTTCATGTTCCCCAAAAGAGTCTTTTTCCATGAGGAAAGTGATTGGCTTTCTCTTCTCAAAAACCTTATTAAGGAAGGTCATCTTATTAAGGAAGTTTGTCGCATGCTACAAAAGGCACAGGGTGCAATGATGCTTGATTGTCTCCCTCTTCTCTAGAGTTGGACTACAACGTCTCCACAGGCTGCACTATAGCTAGGGTGCAATGATGTCAAAATCCAAGGAAAAGTCAAACTTCACGAAAGTTCTAGAAGGGGATATTCTAGAATATGAGGTGGCTTACGAATGGTTTGGATCTTAGTTGCTTCTCTAATTTGGTGGGATAATCCTAATATCCTCAACCATGTCTCTTTTACCCTATATAAAGAGGGATCTCTCATGGAAAAAACTAAGGTTGAATAGGCTAAGAATTGGATGGAGAATTCTGCTTTAGATCATGCTTGAAAGCCTCAATTATGTTCATCAAGTCATTGTGGATCTTCTTAATTCAAGGTTGGAGCAAGTGTGTGTGTTGGATTAAAGGGCCATTGAAAGAGGACCTTGCGAAATCAAGGCCTTGGTTGTAATTTCCATTTTCATTTAATATGATACATTGATATGTTTCTTTCCCATAAAACTTGTCTTGTTTTATTGTATGATTCCTTGATCACACACATAGGTTATTGTTGAGTTCATTTTATTTCTTTCACTTTGGTTGGCTTGTGTTCCCTTGGAGATTCAATATCACAGGAGCACCAAAGTGGAACTAGGATGGAAATGGTAGGAGGAAACAACATTTAAACAGTATGTTGTCTATCTTGTGTTAACTAGTAGACTCAATAGTTAGATCTTAGGGAAAGTATGATATTTTGTTCTATTTTGTTCTAGATTTGTTTGGATCTACAGATATTTGGTTATGTCTGCATTTACCGATTAATCCAATAACAACATACCTTTTCAACCATTGTTCATCTCTCATCCAATGGTTTCTATTCTCTCCTCGGGCAGACTCACGTTCCTTCCCTTCCATCCATTCAATTATATTTTTCTTATTCAGACTCCAAAACATTCCCTTGATTCCAAATTTCAGGTCTAGGCAACAAAACCATTTTTTGGCGCGTGTGGTTTTAATACCCTATGTTCAAGTTAGTTAACCAACAAAACCCTTCAAATATTGGCCCTTTCATCATCACTTGTATGCAAGTGAAGCATCACGTGAGGAATCTATTGGGGCTACAAGAACTAAGATTATGTAGATATGAGGGGATGTGAGGCCATTGCGATGACTCTTAACACTTATTCATCCTCTATGCAGTATCCTTATTCAACATATTTTTATAAGTTATCAGATCCTAGGTGCAATTTCCTTAAATTATATCTTTTTACCTTAATCTTATCAATTATGTGACGTTAATCCATCCAAGATCCATTCAGTACCATAAAATTCAACATCCAGGATAAGATAAAATAGATTACCACATAACTCACCTACTGAACTATTCATAGTCATTATGCATCAACCAAATTCTAATCATATATATACTAATCATGCATAAACATAACATCCATAAAAAATCACATCAAAGGACACATTCAAACACATGATTTAACATGGTTTGCCCAATCCTTGGGCTACGTCCACAACAACTGGCTTCTATATTAATATCTATGCAATCATCATCTCAGGTCTATGCACTATGCTTACCAAGATATATCATAGTATAATCCTCCATCTGTGCAAGCCACTCTCCAATGCAATCCTATCTCTAAAAAGTCTCTCCGAAACCCCAAGCATGGTCTCTCTCTCTCTCTCTCTCTCTCTCTCTCTCTCTCTCTGCAACCTACTCTCTCTCTCTCTCAATCTAATTTCATCTTCTTAGCATCATATTCCTCCCAACCCATTACATCTCTCTCTCCAATCTAATTTCATCTTCTTAGCATCATATTCCTCCCCAACCCATTATATATTTATACATCGAAATAGGGATAAAACTCTATGACAACTCATTACCAAAAAACCTGATGGTTCGTGCATTCTTATGTATTGCTTTGTGCCCACATGCTACTTTTCCTTCCTTTGGGCCTAGATGCTTCTTTTGCATGCCTAAATGTTGGTCTTCCTACTTTTACAGGTGCCCTCAAAACTTAGTTTTTCAAAATGCATGTCCAACACCACAAACCATATTTCCATCCAATTATCCTTAAATTGTTGGTGGATACACAAATCCATACACATATTTCTCTTGTTGATTGGTAGATGTAGTTCACTTGTAGGATAAATAAACAATGACATCAATTTGCATTTTGTAATGTTCATGTCTCTCACTTTATTTTTATCGATGACAGTCATGTAATAGTCAAACACCCTAGCCCTGTATTAAAAAATACTGGTTAATTTTTCTTGGGCACTTGCAATGTACAATATAATGAAATTCAATTAAATGGCCAATGAAAATAGGCTATGAAATTAATTGGCCAATGAAAATAGGCTACGTTCTCTTGTACTCCTTAAGTCTTGGACAATTCATCTCAGAGACATCAACCCTTCATAAATTTTTATGTTTGTGTTCGTTGGTTGTGGATTGGGGTTTTTTGTTCCTTCCTATGGTTGTGTTGGGTTTTGGTTTTTTCCAAGTTCCATATTAATTATTGTGATGCAATTTAATGAGATAGATTTTACAAATTATGTTGATTTGTTTAATTAACTTAAAAAAATACAAAAAAACATGCAATTAAATAGTTTAGGGAATTAAAAATAAAAGAATTTAAATGCAAATTAATACTTGGATTCCCTCCAAGACAACGTTATGATCCCATTGACACTTTTTTATAAAAATAAATCCTATCCATTCTCTCAATGTATTCTAAAATGCATGGTGTGGTTCTTGAATGGGCCAAAAAATGCATCTCACGCACTTTTAATCGGTCCCAAAAGAAACACATGTGCATTCCTATGAGGAAAATGCATAACTTCATGTTGATGAGCCTATGTGGCATCATTGGAGGTGGTTTTGGGTTTTTTGATCTTGCCACATCAGGATGGCATGCACATTTGGCTTCCTATGTGAGTGTATTTCTACTCACCCCATTGCCACGTTTTTCCATCAACTTCGTGCACTCACCCCATGACCACCTTCTTTCCATCATAGAACCAATGATTATCAAGGAGGATCATAAAATTTCTTAGGGATTTCATTTTTACTTAAGTTAATTTTGCATATCAATTATTGACACAGTATTATTTTTTCACTACCTATAGTATTAGCCTCCTTTTTCTTTTCTTAATTTTTGTTGTTCTTCTTTCTATTTTTCTTTTTGATTCATTTTTGTTTCCTTGCACAATTTTATTTTGTTTCTTCATTCTTCTTTGTCTTTGTCTCTCTTATTTCAATATTCCCCCACCTCTTTCTTTTTTTTTTCATTCCCAGGTGCCCATATTTTTCATTCTCTATTTTCTTTTGCTCTTCTATCATCTTCTTCTACCATGCATAAATCTTCCATCAAAATACTTGCATAAAAACATGTTTCTTGTTGGAGTTGATAAAGTTGCAAAAAAATGCCTATGACCTTGGTTTGAAAAACTTAATAGATGCACTAATGTCATGATTTTACATCACTAAATTACCATATGAATTTGATTCATTAAACTTTACTTACAAAATATTTTGTCTCTATTCTACTTTGAATCCAATTTTGACATCGATTCTTTACTTGTTTTTTAATTGGACAATTTCAATTATTTTAAGTGACTTTGGTTTCAAACTCTCAAATTCAATTTTAATTTGGAGTCCTTCCATCAATAAAATTACTCTTGACTTTATCAACCTCCTTCATTCCATCAATAGACTTTGATTTTTATAGTGAACTTAGAATAATAATGCAGACGGAGTGACGTTTTTTTAATTATCTTAGACATAAAATTCAATGAAAAATATTGCAAACTATTTGACTTATAATGACAATGGAAACACTTTCAATTATGACTTATGATGAAAAACAAATATCATAGAATGAACATACTGATTTTATCTCAACGTTCTGATAGGGAGACCCCATGAACCTTATCTTGCATTCACAAATCGGTGGTGTGTTCTATGAAAGAGTTGAAGAGGCTTGAAGAAAGGTGTTTTTGTGTGAAAGGTTGAGAATCCTATATCCAAGCTTCAAAAGAAGGAGATATGAGAGATTCTAGCGTTAAGCCAGAATCAGATATTTGGAAATCCATGTAATGGTGATAAATTTCTTTGAATTTCTTTGCAGTTTGTGAAGAAAAACATATTGAGCCTACTCAAGTTAATATGTGATGCATTGTTAAAATTAAGTAATCTAACAATTGCAATATGGAGTATGGAGATTCCAAATAGTACCCAGTTGATGATGACATTCATGAAAGTCTTTGAATTAGAATCATTTACATTCAACGTAGCTAACTCAATATAAATGTAGTGTTTTTTTTAGAATTAACTACTCTAAAATATAGTAGGTGAATCCAATACAATGAATTGACTGTGACATTGAAGGTCCAAAGGTCAAAGACATAGATGAAGAGTCCAAACATGTAAACAACTGCAAATAATGAAGATGATATTATCTCTGGATGAGTTGGAATGGTCAATAGGAAGGACATAGATGTTTATGGAAGCAATATAGGTCAAATGATTGATTGATGATAGTGGAATTCTTGCTAAAAGTGAAAATCAAATGATTGTGGACAAACAAGGTAAAGTGTTTGAATCGTGTTGAATAAACAGACTCTTGATAATATGTTAATGTGAGTCACAATTTTGTAGAAATTCGATGATGTAATGTTTATTGATTTGATATATTGGTCCTTGAAATGTTTGAACTTCTACTTGGTATCTCCATGGAATGGAGTATGTGTTATATGTACTTGTATCTATGTAACATGTAAATAGAATATTGTTGTAAGATATGATTATGTTACACATCAAAATTACTCACTTCAATTATGTCTCATTGTCATTATCTTAAGTGTCGCAAGTGTCACAAAAATCATACCTTCATCTTGCATGTTTTGCATCGCAGACGAAATCACAAGAACACTTGGGACATCCTCTAAGACTCGTTAGAAGATGAAAATATATCTTTTGGCAAATTTTACAAGATTTTACCTCGAGGAATTACCATCCTAAAAGTATTTTTGGATATCAGCGCTCTCCTACCCACTTTCAAGAAGAACTAGCACTCCTTTCCCTCTTAGCAGAAAGCGTTACAATGCTCTGTGGCCAAATTTTAGGGAGTGTTGATCTGTCGAGAAAATCTTGGCAACAAATACCCCTTATCTATAAGGAAAACTAAGAAGCATCCAAGTCAATTTGGCTTGAATCCAAGTTCAAGGATGGATCTAAGGGGAACCCCACAACTGATGGAGTCATATCCTCAACTTATCCCAATAATATCTAAGGTGGTTGAGCCTCTCAAAGCCTATATAAGGAGGCATTCTCACAGTGAAAATGGGGAGTAATCAGTGAAAAGTATTGTCATTATGATCGTGGATATTTTGAGAAAAGGGTTGGACAAGGAGGACTTGGTGAGGATGTTGCATATGCATCTATAGTTTGTAAGCACCCTTTTTTGTTCTCATTAATATATATTCTTGGCATGTTTCCTTCATGTTTGTGTACATTTGCATGCATTTGTCTCTTTGGATAAATCTAGTTTTAAACTAATCTTGGTAGAATAGGAAGTTTTCTTTGTCTTCGTTGTCTATGGGATCACAGAACTCATTGAAGGACTTGAAGATCAACTTCAACATGGACTGAGCGAGGACAAGCTTCAGAAAAAGGTACTCATGTTTTCTTCAACTTTTCCCTTGACTAGTTTAGCTACATTTAAATGAATGCCTGTGTTCAAAGTTAGCATATTTGTGTCTTGGTCATAGGGGTCTAAGATCCAAGAGGACATTCACCTGTCCACAGGGGAATCTTCCTACAACAGAAATTGGCGACTCCACTAGGGAACAAATCTTTTAGTTTTAGTTTCCTTCCTTGGTATTGTATTAGTATTTTCCCATCTTCGGATCCTACTCACTATGTTTTTTCTTTTTTATACATGTGTTGTTAGTATTGAAGTCATCTTACATAGGCTAATGATCAAGCCTTCTTGATTTTTTGTTTTCTGGGTTGATATTTTTTCATCCTTAGAAAACAACGCCCCTCTTCCCTTATATCCAAAGCGTTGATTTCATATCGACGCTCCCCTTCACTGCTCTAGGGAGCGTTGTAGCACTATGGTGTTGATATAACCAGAGTGTTGATTTTTACTTATGTTGAAAAATTATGGGATATATTTGCTGGGTGTGATGTTTTTGTCTTTCCTCCTCATAACTTTTTCTATTAGTGTGTGTCTTGTAAAAAACTTGCAACCATTTTCTTTCTAAGAGTTTTTTATTCTTTTCTTGATTTTTAAGATATTTCCTTGTTTTGGAATCACTCTTCCTCTTTGATATCTTGAGTTGGTTTTTGATACTTTCTCGTCCATCTGATTGTTTTAAATTTGTCACAAGGAAGTCCATATATCATTGTGTTTTTCATTTGATCTTTCATTTATATCTTTCCAAAATAAAAATAAAAAATCTTGTTGAGTTTTGGTTTTCTTTTTGAAAAGTTTGGATTTATTTTGCCTCTTTTTTTATCATTGTAAGAGTGTGCTCTTTGTTTATATGATATTTTCTTCAAATTGTATAAAAATAAAAATATTCAAATCTAGTTGGCATAAGAAGTTTTGAATCAAATCAATTAAATTTCATATTTAAACAAAGAAATATATTTTCATGATTGGATTTTGGATATTAGAATCATTGTCTACATAGTTTAGCATTAAATTGGATTCTTGTTGAGAGAAATTGCATGAAATCTCTACATTTTTTTGTTTGAAAGTGAAACGAAAAATCTTTCTCCTTCCCATAAATAGAAGTTCATTGAAAGGAAACGATTGTTTATCATTTTTCTTATGTTTTTTTGGGAATCAATTCATAATATCATAAATTTCACTCTCATTCACCTTTGAGTAAAGAATAACCACAAAAATAAACACTAATTAAAATTGATCTAGAAACTTTTTCTTTTTAGATTCTTCCACCAACATTATACTAGGATTAGCACTTTGGATTAGGCTGTGAGTACAACTCTCCAAAGAATTCAAAAAACACTTAGCATATTGCGATAGGGAGAGAAAAATCCAATTTTCGTATAAGAATTTATGGGATCCCCCTCTCACAAAGGGGTTATGCACTAGGTTGCATTTGGGAAAGTCATGAAGATTGTCCCTTCATGGTTTAACCGTTTGTATCAGTAAGATCGTAATTGGGGGTTCTTCTTGAGGTCCAACTATCTTCATTTGGTCTCGGTGCTTTGTGAATTCCTAATCCATTTGGGGTCCTCTGGTGTTCTACCGGTCCACTTGTCCTTAGTTCTCTTGAATGATTTCAAACTTATTATCCTGCCCATACATTCAGACTAGACTGTCAACTATACCTGCCCAGGGGCTGACTGGGAGTTGGTGTCTTTATTAGCCATAATATTTAGGGTTTTACAGAAGGTGATGGTGAAGGGAAGTATTCATTGTACCTGGAGAAAACGGTGGTCAAACTCACTCGGGATCCTTGGAGGGTAAATACATGATTACTCTGTGGAAGTTTGCACCAAGGTGTAAGTCCGTTAATAAGGTCTCCATCATAATTGCTCCTCTAGCTCATATCCTAGCCCCTTTTTGAATTGATCACGCGATGTTGTATTTCATCACTAACCAGTACTGTCATTAAGAGAAGGTTTGTTTGGTTGTTGGTAATTCTAGATTTTTTTAGCGTGTGTTTTTGTTTTAATAATTTTTCAAAATTGAGCCTATAGACAATAAAGGTCTTCGTTGATCATGTAGGATTCAAGGGCTTCCTTTGGAAGAAGGCTACCAACCCTTACCTCCTAACCCGCTAGATGACATCTACTGTGAAGAGGTAGAAAATTTCTTTGACGCTGGGACTGTTGCTACTCTTTTGTTAGAAATTCGAAAATAGCCTTGGTTACAGTTGAGGATCCCACTCCACATACACATGTGTTAGAAGATCATATTGAGCCACTCTTTCTTATATTATACTCGTTCGGTAATGTTATAGAAGAGGAAGTCCTAGGTTTTCCATTGAGACCAATTATCGAGACATATATGGGATACACATAACCACTTTTTAGTGATGACTATAGGACTCTCATTTGTCCTACTAACGCAGTAGATCCACATAAAAAAACTACTCATTTTGTGTGGAGGATTCCATCGGGACGTGATATTTATGATAATTTTAAATATATTCGACAACCTCTTAATCATCATGACCCTCTTGTCATTGAGGCAGGACCATCTGGTCAAACTATTTATCATCCCATCGAACATGTCATTGACCCTATTGTTACATCAACACAAGTCCACCTCAATGTTAGAGTCATCAATTCTACTCATACATAAGGAACTTCAACCATTACTCCCACTTTTACACCTTTTCACACTACAACTCCTCATGTTCCACAAAATCTTGTTGGAACACCTTTATAGCAGAGAATGCAGACCCTTTCTAGACAGACACAACGAACTAGAAAACATATCCCAACTGGGGGGAAACCACCACCTAGTGGACCTATCCCTCCCGGGGAACAACCATCATTTAGTAGGCCTACGCCTCATGGGGGACAACTACCTTTGCATGTTCCTTCCAGAGGATAACCTCCCTTTACTAGTCAAACCCCAGTTGTAAATGAACCTATGGCAGGGGGGAAACCTTCTTTTGTTGGAAACCATTCACAATCATAGGGAGTACATTCAGGAGGTATGTTTAATAAAACCTACCTTGGGGGGAAATCATACAATAACCCACAAGGAGGAGTATCAAATCTTGTTACTTCCAGAATATCTTTTTGACAACCTTATCTGGGTGTCCCAAATCCCACCTAGGGTCCTCAAGGACAACAAATTTATCATCCCCAAGGGTTTAATGTTTATCCTCCCCAAGGGGCTAATTTTTACCCTCCTCGGGGAAAAACTGTTTAACCTCCTCAAGGGAAAATGGTTTATCCCCCACAACCGAATCAACCAACTCATACTCAGAATCCATCGGGTTTCACCCCACTCATGAATGTTCCTCCACAACCATCGAGTCCTACCTATATTGGTCAACAACAACCGTATATGGGAGGGCCTACTGGATACAATTATCCACCTCAACCAATTTACGGCCCCACTGGTATCGCTATGCCACACTAGTATCACCCTCATGTTAACCGACAATTAACCTTCCTTGCCACTCTGGATCTCCCAAACTTCTCTTGGTTGACAAATGATCCCATATTGAATTTTCCTTTTTGACTAGTAATTCCTGCTAAATTACCTTTGACATGCCCAAGTTCGACGGTAAACCTAGAGAAGACCCAAACAACCATGTGATGACATTCCATTTATGGTGTTCATCAAACTCATTGATGGATGATTCTATACATTTACATCTTTTCCAGTGAACACTCATGGGCTCTGCAGCCAAATGGTACATTGAACTTCAACGTGGTTATTTTCAAGACTTCAAATCCCTTGCTATGGATTTTCTCACGCATTTTCAACTACCCATTTCTTACCAAACGAGTACATAAAATTTGACCTCCCTTAGTCAAACAAACTCTGTGCATATCTTTGATCACATTCATGAATGGAGACGATGATGAAGGTTGATTAAATCGACCATTTCTAACCAGTTATTGGCAGAGTGGTTTACTAAATCTCTTTTACCCTCGATTACTCGTGACGTCACCATGGATGGTGTAGTCAATGAGGAAGAACCCATTTCCCGAGCTCATTACTTAGATTTGGTTTACTCCCAATCTAGTACTTTGTATGACTTGATTTTAAATTCTACCCATACTCCTACTGTTCCATCCAAACCTTATTCCATGACACATGCGGATGGAGTTATCAATACCGTCAAAACTCAATCCACATCATAGTCGACTGGAACAATAAATCACTTCCTTTCAACACTTGTTCCCAGTTCGATTCCACTCTCCTGTACCTCCCTCCCGACTCAAATCTCTGAGCTGAACATAGTTCAATTTGCCTCTTCACAACAATTTGAGAGTAAGAAGAAGAAAAAAATAAGCCCCAAAATAATAATAATAATAATGAACATCCTAAAACACAAACTCCACCGCCTTCTATTGAAAAGAAACCATAGTGGAAACCAAAATTCCCATGTATTATTTGTGGTGAAGATAATTTCACCCGAGCCTGTCCACATCACGATGAAGTTGCAAAACTTTTCAAAGGGAATTCCCAACCCGCCGTGTAACACAATATTTTCCTCAACAAAAATCAATGGTTTCTCAAGAACTTGCACCTCCCACAAGGGAAAGTTCCATCCACCCTCCTAGTGATGAAGCCTCGATAAGTGATAATATTTATATGTTCAATGGGATTGAATTAACCACTCGCACTACCAAATATGACACATTGGTTAAACCTAATAAAGAAAAGGTCACTAATGATACTCCATTGAATCCATCTCCTACCTCCATTAGTCATCTATCTATTAGTACTCCATCTGCATCACTTCAGATAGAGAAACCTACTTTTGAATCTATCTTATTCCCTCCCAAGAGCACTATACAAAATGAAATTTTAATCCTAGTTCATGTGCCACCCAAAACTACATCATTGTTGAATATTTGGCTCAAGAACCGTGTGTTATTTCTGCTCTTTAAGCTCTACAACATTGCCCAAGTCAACATAGAATTCTCTTGGCTTCCATTAGTTTCATTGATACCGATTCATCAAACAATATCACGTTTAACCTAGAAAACTTCAAGTCATGACTTTCTCATGAGCTTTCTTTTCAAATTGATGTCATTGTTCATAACTGACACATTCACCGCACCATCTTGGATGAGGGAGAATCCACTTGTTTCATGTTGTTAGCTTGATGGAAAGGATTAAAATCACCCGAGCTTAACCAATTCCCTACAATGTTACGAGCATTCTACGGGTGAGGTTTTCATCCTCATAGACTCTTGCCATCCTTAGTCCTTCAGTTGGGAGGAAAGATTGTCTCTACCGATGTAGAGGTAGTTGTTTCTCCCCTTGATTACAACTTTTTATTAGGAAGAAGTTGGTTTTATTCCATGACTGGTGTCACTTCATCGGTGTTTCGATGTGTACAATTCCGTAATCAAGGAAAAATTGTCACTATCGACAAGCTAGATTACTGTACACCCGACACTCGCACTCTCGCCACCAACAATATTCCTTTCTTGGGAGATAGTAGAATCACTTATGAAAGTCTTGGTGTAGGTATTTTAAAATATTATTCCCTTATGGGTACTTTCCCTACACCACTTCCTCCCACAACACAACATATTTCCACAATCAATATGATTTCAACTATGGCCTATCACTCTTTAGAATCATCTGATCCTTGTCTTATGCCTAGTCCATTATAATTCAATGCACTGGGTGATGCTATGCCAGTTAGTTCAGCTGAGTCTTCTTATGATTCTATTTGATATGCCTCTCCCTCCTTGGATGATCAAAATATATTGGCATCCAACACCTATTCTTTGCAATCTTGGTTGAATTCCTTGTCTTCTGCTTTTGACTACATTTCTCATATTTTTCCCTCAGACGAATACATTATGGAAATGCTTAGTATTGAAGAGGTACCTTGGGATGAAAACCATCATCGATCATCTATTCTTTCTCCTCTATAATAAATTTAGGAATATATACACTCTATCTTCCCCTCCAATGTTGTTGATTCTCCCCAATCTCCTATACTTGCCCAGTATACTACTTTTGAGGGGAATTTAGGAAACATCTCTTCTGCGATCACTATTGATATCTCGATCAAATAAGGTATCMTGGAAAATGTCCATCTCGGTGCTAATTTTTCTCCTGAGGAAGTGGCTTCTTACATCACTTTMTTTAAATAATTATGTGATGTCTTCGCTTGGAKCTATGAGGAAATGACTAGGATCGATCCCTCGATCATTGTTCATGAAATAAAAACTTACCCAGGCATTAAACATGTGCGAAAAAAACTTCTCTTGGTTCATCCTAAAAAAACTATGGCCATAAAGGAGGAAGTTGAAAAASTGTTAAAATATGGCTTTATCTATCTTGTCCCCTTGATGGAATGGGTTTCTAACATTGTTTTGGTTGCTAAAAAAAAAGAAACCATTCATGTCTACGTTGATTATAGGGATATTAACAAGGCTTTTCCCAAATACAATTACCCCACACCCTTCATTGACCAAATCATTGATAATTGCATTGGCAACGTTATTTTATTTTTTGTGGATGGATTTTCAGGATATAACCAGATTGTCATTCTACATGTTGATCAACATAAGACAACCTTCATCTGACCATGGGTAACTTTCGCCTATCGGAAACTACCTTTTGGTATCAAAAATGTTGGTGCAACTTTCCAGTGGGCCATGTCATATGCTTTCCATGATATCAAACATATTGTGGAGCCTTACCTCGACGATTTACCTTCTCATTCATCTATTTGATCAAACCATATTGGTCATTTACATGCCATTTGTCTTCAATGTCAGTTCTACCCTATCTATTTGAACCCACACAAATGCATCTTCATTGTCGAATCAAGTTGACTCCTCGGTTTCGTTGTCTCCAAAGATGGGATTAGGGTGGATCCCTTAAATATTAAAGCTCTTAGTGCTTTACCTCCTCCCTACAATCTGACCCAACTACAAAGTTTGCAAGGCAAAGAAAAATTTCTTCGTCATTTTATATGTAATTACGGTGATCTTACTAAAGGATTTATGCTCTTGTTGCAAAAAGACACTCCTTTCATCTAGGATGATAATACTCAACAATATTCCGATGCTATAAACATGCATTGACCCATACACCTCTTTTTCATCCTCTGAATTATGCACAAGATTCTATCCTTTATTTGGCAACCTCTAGTTCCATTATATCTATGGTGTTAGTCCAAGAGGACCCTAATGGTGAGGAACATGTGATCTACCATCTTAGCAAGATTTTATCCCATCCCAAGCTCCGATATTCACATGTTGAAAAGTTGGCTCTAGCAGTTGTCATTGTTGTCTAGATATTTCTCCATTACATCATGTTATGCACTACCAAGGTCATTGCGGACTCAAACCCCATGTATCATATTCTAACACGTCAAGTCGTTGAGGGAAAATATTCCAAATGGATCTTTATTCTTCAGGAATTCGATCTCGAGTTTTCCATATCAAAAGCTAAAAAGTCCTTGGTTTTTGTAGAACTTATCTACGATCTTCCCCATGTTGATGAAGACAGTGAACCCATTGATTCTCTACCCAATGAATCTATTTTCCTCATTAGCACGTCTGACCCTTGGTATGGAGATATTCTTCCTTATATTCAAAATCAATGTTTTTAGCCTGATATCTCCCGTTAAGAATGTTGTCGTATTCGTCACCCTTCTAAATGCTACCTTATCATCAGTGACACTTTGTATCATCATGTTATTGACA
>SNQJ01S0018597.1:115583-171972 GCA_010110895.2 Picea sitchensis | reverse complement strand
GGAGGTATAATTACAACTAATGGCCTAAAGCCGACATAAATAAAATAACATTACTAATATAATATGCCCCAATTAAGGGGTAATGAGCCAACATTAGGGCTTAACATCCTCACACCTCTACTGAAGAGGATCGTTTCCTATAACTGACTAGGTTGGAAGAAACATGTCGTGATGTTACTCTGGTTAACGAGACATATCAAAAATGAATTAAAAATTAGTATGACAAATCCGTCCAGCCTTGTACTTTCACAGAAGGAGACCTAGTCCTCATTTATGACCATGTGCACGATAAGTTAGGGATAGGAAAGTTAGAACCTCTATGGCATGGATCCTACATCGTAAAACATGTATTACATAGAGGTTCCTAGGAGCTAGTTTACTACGATGACCTCTCTCTTGGTGAACTTCGGAATGAGATTTACCTTAAGAAGTACTATGCATAGAACATCTAGCATGTGTGTTTTGTACACTATTGTACTGTAGCTTTTTTTTGGTATGTCTTTTTCTCTTGCATGTACGAGTTTTGTTTTATCCTCTTATACTTTGTCTTGTGATTGCATGCGCATATGACATCTCCCTTTCCTATCTTTGTCAGGTTTATGGATGGCACTAGTCGACACACCTAGAACATAGCTTTTGGAGATTGGGTCATTTACCACTATAATGAGTTGGTGAGTTCAGGAGTTCTTTTCTTAGGATCGACAACCAATAACATGGCACAATATCACACATTCATTGGAATTTTAACTGAGGCCTCCTCCCTAGGTATATCTCATATAATCATTAACCTAGAATCTCAACTCGTGGTTTGTCAACTTAACTGAATCTATGTCATTCGCAACCCTATCCTATTGTGTCTCCACCTACGAGTTTGTCATCTTGAAAGAATGTCTGAATTCACACAATACAGACACATACCAAGAGAACTCAACACAACTTCAGATTCAGTAGAAAATTATATTTTGGATCGATATCTTGCGCATAGATAAAAAATTTATAAGGAAAATGAATCACATGTACATTAAAAATATCACAAAATATAATTCGTAACATCATTGACACCACAAAACTTGTATATATATATATATATATAAACTGTGTGATAGCAAAAGTTTGTTTACATAAAAAAGTACATATAAGGGAAAAATTTGGGCCCTCATGCCCATGATATAATCATGAAAATACTACAAAAAACATCTAGAGGATCCTAGTCCTGCTACACCACATTGTGCTTCGATAAGCACACCACTGCATGGGCCACTCGTCAAATCAAGTGGTTCAAACTCTTAGTAACCCCCATTGTATGCCTCTGCAAATGTAGGGGTACATCTCATCTCCTGAGAGGTGGCACACCCATCGTAAGACCTCGGAGGTTCCTCTCGACCTACCAAAGACCTCCCACTGCCACCTTCTTCTCTACGGCTATCTTCACGTCTCTGTAACGCCCTAGTGTTGGTATCTACGCTGGACGTGATGCACCTCTATCTGCATGATGAAACAATGCATCTGTTAAAAACCCCTTTGTGTACACATAAAAATAATATAAATTTCAAAATCAAAAAATACATGACAAGATTTTGGTTTCGTACCTGACCCATCCTAGTCTATACCCTATGGAAGTACTAAGTCCAGGCTACCCCATAAATCTACTCCAGTGTATGGGAAATCCTTGATGACGATCAACTATCATCTCAACCAAGCAAAGAAGTCGGTCATGAACTTAAATTCCGAGTCAGTTCCCAATCTTGAAGACAAACTCATCACCTTTCCATATGTGTTTCAACCACCGGTCATGAAACCCATGCAATTTGTGACTACATCTTAGGTATTCTCTCTAGAAAGAACGAAACGAAAAGGGAACCATACCCGAATTGTTTATGTTTCCTAGTCTTGCATTTTGTAATTTGATCCTTCACATTGTGAAGGAAAAATGCACTCCAATTGAATAACCTCGACTCCACATAGTGTAGATAATAAGCCATTTGGGATTTTGAGGCCAAATGTGCACCGGTGCTACCTGCCTAGTTATTTGTAAGAAATAGTATAGATCGTAGTGTCAAATCTCTAACATATTTTATCCTGATTCATCCTCCGACTTGTCATGATCCTTGAACACAATGATCTGCCACATACACCTTGACAGGCTGAGGAGTTACCCGTTGTCCGGACAAAATGATATGACCCCCTCTTCTCAAGAGGATGGTAAAAAAGTATACATCACATAGCTTGATTTTTAGCATTTGTGACCCAATCTAGAATGCATGTTCGACGTCATCCCACAATCCAATTATATGCTCAAGTAGTAAGACTTCATTCTTCATATTTTGCAATTTAAAGTACTTGAGGAGGCCATAATTCCTCAAATCAACCTTTATTTGGGGGTTTTGTAGTGCATCTATATCATTTAGATCATGCTCCTTCTCTTTCCATTTGATCATGGTTTTTATCAATGTAAACTGCAAGAACATACATTTAAAATCGATTAATCATCTTCTCACAACAAAATTTTGGGTACTTTTAGCATAAATGTCAACTTATTTTTCAATCCTATGTTATCTCTCCACTAAATTCATCCACAGGGCACTAGCTCTCCCCTGACATACACACCAAGGCACTAAAAACATGGTTGATGCTCCCCTCGCCCCTTTGAGAGAGCGTCGATCTGGTTCGATGCCTAAGGCTCCCTATGAATCCCAAGATAAGACTAAAAACTACCTAAAATGAAATTCTAAACCGTAAAAATGATTATAAAGAGTTAATGACCAACTTGATCTGGAAAGAAGTGAAAATGGTTGACCGTAGCTCTAATGCCAACAACTTCAAAATTGCCCTCCGAAGTCGAAATTACCAATGCTAGAAGAGTTTGGTAAAAATGAAATGGTAAATAACATTTTTATCCCTATTTCATTATTATAGGGTTCATTTTTTCTAATCTATAGTCTATTTTGGGTTTTAAAATATTTTTTCAGAGATGTCACTAATACCCTGGAATGGAAATTTGTCATTACTTGTAGGTTTTGAAGAAGTATTTTTCCATTTAACCTTGTCACACTGACGAGAATGTTCTTAGTTCTTTCCCATTCTCGAAAAAACATGAGAATGTAACCGAGTAGACTTTTATCTCTTTTTTGGACTCATAATAATATACAAAAAAGGGACCCCCCAGAGTCTCCTTTAAGCTCTTTTCAAAGTCTCTAAAGATGAAAAGATTGTCGAGTGATCTTGCTTCCTTTCACACTTGTTTAAAAGGTTTTTAAAGGGCATCTCCTGAGTACTAGTTTATCTCTTTTTCATACTTCAAAAACTAATATTACAAAAAAGGACAACCCTAGAGTCATCTTTAAGTTATTTTCAGACTCTCTAAACATGAAAAACCATCGAGTTTTCCTTCTCTAGACTCGTTAAAAATTACATATTGAAGGGTCCATATGGGACCGAACCCTTATTTCTTCTGGTTCATTAAACAAAATAAGATGAACTTAGCGAAGGTGAGTTATATCTAGCATGTGTTGTCCTCCTCGATCTCGTAAAAATAAAAAGAGGTACTCGTCTATCTGGATGGGTGAAAAAATTGAAGGAAACAAGCCAAGCCATTTTTGGAATCATCACAAGTCACTCTTGTAGTCGCCCTTGAACATGACACATTACCTTTACATACATTTTAACCTATTGAACCTCTACATTGAACCAATCCTATGAGTTTCTTTACTCCTTTGGGTCACCTGACGAAATTCAAAGTATCCACTGCATCATGTTTTGGTCAATGTCATGGTTTTTTTTTTTGTGCCTCAATGTTCAAGGGAAGTATCTGCCTCGAGACTCAACCATCACAAATTTCCAGCTTCAATTTTTCATGTCAGTCCACACTCATTTGATTCACCATCTTACATCTCTATGTCATTTTTGTTTCGTTGATGGGGGATACATCAAGGCCCTCCTTCGATGAGTCTTTTCCTGTCAACTTCAACTCATCATCCAGGAATTTGACTTAGAAACCAGTTAGTACCTTGGGACCTGCATGCCTCATTGTCAGGCCTCCTCACTTTCGACAATAGATTTACAAAATTGACCTCTGATCGGATGATTCCACAAATGTTTGACTTCAACTCATCTATTCACATTTGTTCGATTGTACTAGGGTACCTTGGGATTCATTGACATCACTCATGATTTCACTTACACTTGTTAACATTTTACCTCAATGACCGGTAATCAAGTGGTTTCTATCATGTTCGACATCAAAACATCTATTCACATGGCTATATTCATACCACATCAAGATTAGTAAGAAGACCCTAGGTTGAGTGTTCACTCTGAAATCTACTTTACCCAGGCTACGAAAGGAGATCATTTGAGCTATATACTATCACATAGATCCACTTTGTATTGGTCCATGGCTATATTTTTTCATCTCATAGATCCACTGTGTATTTATCGTGGCTATGATCATTTCATGTCATGGAAGTATATATCCACATTGTATCTTTGGTGGTTATACCCTTAAGACGATTTGATTATGGATCTGAAGTGTATTTGGTGGAGACCATACTTGGGACATCCTCTAAGACTCCTTAGAAGATGAAAATATATCTTTTCGAAAAGTTTACAATGTTTTACCTTGAGGAATTAGCATCCTAAAAGTATTTTTGGAGATCAACGCTCCCCTGCCCACTTACAAGGAGCGTTGGCACTCCTTTCCCTCTTAGAAGGGAGTGTTGCAATGCTTTGTGACCAACTTTGAGGGAGCATCGATCTGTTGAGAAAATCTTAGGGACAAATCTCCCTTATCTCTAAGGACAAGTAAGAAGCATCTGAGTTAGTTTGGATCAAATCCAAGTTCAAGGTTGGATATAAGAGGAATCCCACAACTGATGGACTCATATCCTCAACTTATCCCAAGAATATCTAAGGTGGTTGAGCCTCTCAAAGCCTATATAAGGAGGAGTTTTCATGGTGAAAAGGGGGAATAATCAGTGAAAAGTATTGTCATTCTAATCGTGGATATTTTGAGCAAGGGTTTGTACAAGGAGGACTTGGTGAGGCTGCTATATCTGCATCTACAGTTTGTAAGAACCTTGTTTTGTTCTCATTAATATATATGCTTGGATTGTTTACTTCAAGTTTGTGTACATTTGCATGGGCTTGTCTCTTTGTATGAATCTATCTTTAAACTAATCTTGGTATAATAGGAAGTATGATTTGTCTTCGTTGTCTATGGGATCACAAAACTCATTGAAGGACTTGAAGATCAGCTTAAACCCAGACCGAGGGAGGACACACTTCAAAAAAAGGTACTCATGATTTCTTCCTCTTTTCCCTTGACTAGTTTAGCTACATTTAAAGGAATGTTAGTGTTCAAAGTTAGCATATTTCTACCTTGGAAATAGGTGTGTAAGATCCAAGAGGAAATTCACCTGTCCGCAGTGGAATTTTCCTACAACATATTACGAATGCATAACCCTTTGTCATGTATCTTGTAATGTACTCCAAATTTCTCAAATAAAAAACAATTGTTAGGGGACATTAACGTCCCTTGAATCTCCAAAATATTTACGACACAGAGATAATCCATTATATATATCTTATTCCTTTATTGTATTCATAGCAATTTTACTTCTCTATCATTATCCATCTTAAAAGCTGAAGGAGATTTAAATTCCACTTGTCTCTTACTGTTATATTTCATTATAGCGTCGTTATTGGATTATAAATCACACACTTATTTGTATTGAAGAGTTTTGTGACCATGGCCATCATATTCCCTTAGAATAACCATTAGGTCTATGTAAAGACATGATATCCTCATTACATCACATAATTGACTACATCATACAAGATATGAGCACTCTAAAACATGGCCACAAGATCAACACATTGTATACATAGTGTTGAGCTAGGAGACATAAGTCCTAAGCGCTAGGATTTAATTTTACCCATAAAAATATATGACTTTATCATAGCGTAGAGAAAATGTACCTATACATAACATTGCTAACCCTACGTGATTGTTACATACATGGTATTATCGTCCTAGGGTTAGCTCTAGGATTAAACCTAACTAAACATTTAAGTGGTTCGAAAACTATTTTATGGTGGATGACAGGTCGAGTCTGGGCCTACTCCATGATAGCCTCTAGACATTTACTCTTGACCTGGTCCATTAATGGTGAAGCCTTTCCCATACCTTCCAAAATTGACACCTAGGAGAAAATGCCCAACCTAGTCTCGCCACCTGCCTCGACTTCACATGGAAGTGGTATGGGGCGTACCAGTTGCTATTACTCCTCTAGCGAGGACCTCGAGATAATACTTATTCTTTGTTATTGCCCCTTTAGTATATAACAAAAAACTTCCCCTGCACTATATACAAACGATGATTTGGTAAATCTCAGATCTGGTGAGATATGGAAGGAGGAAATACACATCCAGATTTCTCTATGCGCAAGGGTGAGTAAACATTATGTTGCTTCTGTTCTCTATGAGAAGTATTCTGTAAATTGTATTCTCTATCTAGTGCAATGTAAATTATTAAGGGGTTCAATGTAAAGAAATGAGAGGTTCCATGTAATAGACCTCATGTTGCTTTTCTTTGTTTGAGGGTTGACAATGTATGACATTGCACCTCAGTATGTGTTTTCCTCCTCGGATTCTACTCTTTTTATGGTTCCCTTTGTAAGTTGGGTGAAAACCTTTAGATTTAACACTTGGGTTTGAGGGTTATTGTGGTTTCCTCTCCGTTGGTTGTCAGTATTCAAGCCTATAGTCAATTTGGTACCTTCCTAATCAGACGGTGGCCCGAATCGTTATTAAAATTTGAACCCTCTAATTTTTTTCTCGTTTTCTTTTATTCATCATTCATATCATTGATATTATTACACTCTGTAAGTCGTCCAAACATCTCAAGGATTATTGATGTTATTTAGACTTGACTGTTTAAAACTTTGTAGGAAGATTTTGTAATTTACATTCTATATATATATATGGCAAGATTAACAGGATCTTATTCGTCTAGAAACACACTTGTTTGTATCTAACGGTTGTAATAATTTCTCTGCCAGGAAGAGTCGTGGTTTAACTCGTGCCCACTTTGGAAACATACTTCGCTTGATATATCGTATGATACAATTATAATATTAAGTCATATATGAAAGGCCTTGAGTATGTCGACTGATGCAGGAGGATCGCCAACATCAAGCGAGCCAGCATGAAAGACAATGGACAGCTGGACAAGCGCCAACACAAATTTTGAAATTCCCTTGGATTGATGCGCCATCTTAAATGAAGTCATTTAAGAGGAGATGCACTTGTGTAATGTAATCGGACCTTGAGAAGCCCGCTCTCGTCCTTAGTAGGTAGGAGGCATTTAAAGTAGTTAATGCAGGTAGATAGAATTTAATTCTAGATTAGACTATTTGAGAGTGCAAGAGGGAAACGGGATATAGACACCCTCATTGTGTGTTGTAACATTATTATGAGCATTTGTGTATGAAGAACTTAGGAGAGAAGCAGAGAACTGTGTAAGAACATCCATGTACAAACATTTGTATTAATAGAAAGATTTGATTCAAATTCATGGTTTGTGTTGCTCTCTGGGTATTGATGTTATGCTCACGAATGTTTGCTTCCTGTTATACACTTTCATTGATATGGTGTGTACATGATTTCATGTTTTAAGTTGAAGTCTGAAGGGTAGAGAGAAATAGTTTCAATTGTTTCTCTATTTGAGCCAGAGTTCCTGCAAAGAGTGCAGTTGAAGTCGTACGCAAGGAGTGTGTTGACGGAGGGTTCAGATAGATTAACTTTTGTTCTAAATACCCATAAGTGCAGTTGGGCATAGGAGTCGTGCAAGGAGTGCACAGGCCGAAGCGAAGTACCAGGGTTGCGAACCTGAGTAAGGTGTGAGAGACTGCTACTGCAGGTGTGCGTAGAGTCGAAAGAACTCAACACTTGGAAGTGTTCGAGGATTTCTGCAAGGAGTGTGTGCAAGGGTCTTCTTGAAGACTCAAAATTGTGTGAATCTCAGGAAGGACAAGACTTTCAAGGTCGTCGAAGAGAAGCACAGGGATTCTATGCCGTGGAGTGTTTGAACAGGTGCTGCAAAGTTACGTGTAGGAGGACCAGTTTTCATAGAGGAATACTGGATTCACCCGTAGAAAAAATCAAAGAGGAAGAGATCGACAGTCAGGATCTTTTGGGGAGGATTAGTGAAATCCCTTCAGTCGTTGGATCTGCCAAAGAAGCGAGGAGGTTATGGTCGCGTTCGGAGTCCAAGCTCCAGGGGTCGTGATCCATTGGATAGTTGATCAATTACCCGTCAACCATCCGATCTGATAGGAATTGCATAGGGTTTAAACCCTCGTGATCAGAGTAAGAACCCCGAGAGGCATCGAGATATTGAGGTGTCAGGGTTTAGGAAATTGGAAGTACCATGGATAAGAGGTAGGGGAAGTCCATTGTGAAAATCTCGACGAGTTCAGAGCCGTCCATCTGTTGGGATAGGTGGCAGGGATCAAGAGTCCATCGGCATTTCGAAACTTCAGAAGACAAGAATTTGAGACCTGTTGAACCTTGAAACGGTGAAAGGATCATATTCGTAGGATCTCAGGGAGGACACGTGTCATGTGGTCGTCTAGATCGAGGATGTGGTCATCGGAGTTCAGGTAAGTGAGTGTTCATGGTTTTGTAATGTGGTGAATTCTGAGGTTCAATCTGAACCGTCCATCACTTGGGACACGTGTCAGAATTCCAAAGAGAGTCGGGGATCGGCGTTTTAGAGGTCTTGAGGACAGGATACTCTCGTAAGATAAAACCGTGAAGTATGATTTTCCGACAAGAGGAGAGCTCTGTGTGGGGCCCAGCTGACGTTGTCCCATCGTAACAAGGGAATCAGGAATTTCCATAGTGAAAACCCCGAAGTATGCGAGAACCGTCCATCCTTGAGGATGCATGGTCGAGATCGAAGTGATCGGGAAATCGACATTCGTGAAATCAAGGGAATCGAAGACCAAATCATTTCGACAATTGAAGTCACAAAACCCTGAGGGAGATCTGGAGCCATTGATCTCAGTGACTGTTCACCGTCATTGATTGTGTTTACGATGGAAGGGTGTCCTGGTGACGTCATATCGAGAAATCGCGAGTCGAAACATCGATAATTCTGTGGGCGAGATATTTAATACACTTCAACACTCGAAAACCCGAATCCTGATAAGGAATATGACTGCGGTCATATAAGAGAAGGTTGCATGGACTAAACGCATAGCCCGAAGGCTAAGGCAACAAAGGAGTGCATCGGGCTATTGGAGATCAGGAAATCAGGAACCAAAGGGTCAAGACGTCAGGAGTTTGAAAACCCCGAAACCTGATTTTCTATTCTTCTATCGTCGAAGAGAACAGTGACCGGCCTAAAGATTGTAAAGTGCAAAAAAGACCTGTGGGCCAATTTCTGAAGGAGATTCCAATGGGAATCAAAAGAGCCATTCGAGCTTGAGGGAGGAAATTGAACAATCCTTAAGACCAGGAGGTCAGGCGCAGGGACCTACTGAGGTAGGTGCTCGGTTGGATGCCATCAAGTGGTATCAGAGCTTAGAAAAGATTCTTTGCTTTCTATAGTAGGAAGAAGGGAAGATTCACCATGCCACCGAGGAGAAGATATAGACAATCACCCAATCTAGAGGAGGAAAGGGAGACGTCCAGAGGAAGGGGTAGACAAGTGCAGAATCCAGAAGTAGAAAGAGATCTGCATAACATATGCACCAGACTTGTGGACATGGAGATAAGACAAAGGCGCACAGTTGATATAGGAGATATCAGTGAGTCTGAAAATGAAGATGATGCTGGACATGAAGAAGAAAAAATCACAGCAGAAGATGCATCAAGTGAACGCTTTCTTAAAGTTGTTGCAAGAATGGGTACAAAGGTGAAGATGGATATTCCAGTTTATGAGGGAAATCTGGATGTCGAAGAACTTCTAGACTGGATTAGAGCCCTGGATACTTATTTCGACTATGAAGATGTCGAAGAAGACAAGAAAGTCAAGCATGCTGCCACAAGATTAAAAGGACATGCAACATTGTGGTGGGATGAACTACAAGTGGATAGGAGTTTCCAAGGCAAGTAGAAAATTAAGAGCTGGGACAGGATGATTGCAAAGATGAAGGAAAATGCATCCTTAGAAATTACCAGATTTCTTTGTTCCAGAGAATGAAAAACCTGAGACAGAAGCTGATGACAGTAAAGGAATATACTGAAGAGTTTTACAGGTTGAATATCATGGCAGGTCATCGTGAAAGAAATGATGAAAAAGTAGCCAGGTATATGAATGGCCTGAGATATGAGATTCAGGATGAGATGAGCATGGTAACCATACGAACGGTGGAGGATGCTTATCACATGGCTCTAAAAGTGGAAGAGAAGCTGAGCCGAAAGCAGAGTCAAATAGGTCGAGGCATAAGTCATCCCATAGGCAAATCAGTTGCCTGGGACAAATATCAGAAGCCCAAGGAGGAATGGAAGTTCGGGTTTGAGCCTAAATACAAAGGAACTAAGAGAGGTGGCAGCTCATAGTGAGGGAAATATGCTAAACAGTGAGGGAAGCATACTAAGCAGAGAGGAGGGTATGCTGACAATAATACTTTTCCTCGTACCAAAGGTAGAGGAAGAGGAAGAAGGAGGTGGAGAATTCAGTGCAAAGAAACAGTATTTTTTGGACTTCTTGCAAAACTAAGGACAGGGTGTGCAAGGTCATTGTGGATAGTGGAAGCACCGATAATCTTGTTTCAACCGAGATGGTAGAAAAGATGGAGCTGGAGACGATTGAACATATGATTCCATATAGAGTTTCATGGCTACAAAAAGGACATCAGGTAAATGTCACTAAACAGTGTTTAGTTGAGTTTAGGATAGGAGGATATAATGATAAGATCTTGTGTGATGTTATTCCTATGGATGTCTGTCATTTATTGCTGGGTAGACCATGGAAATATGATAGAAATGTAATTCATGATGGGACGATGAACACATATACCTTAGAAAAGAATGGGAGAACTCATATGTTGCTTCCAATTAAGGATAAGGAAGTGAAACCAGAAGTAAGTAACACAATACTTCTCATGAGTGGGAAGGAACTTCTTACAGAAGTTAAGAAGGAGGAACCGCAATTCTTTGTGGTCAGAAAACTGAGGATTGCTTTAACCAGCATAAGAGTGGATGATTTACCAGAAGAGGTTCAGGAAATGTTGGAGGAGTTCGCTGACATAGTACTGGATGAATTACCTCGTTCATTGCCACCGATTAGAAGTGTGAGTCATCATATTGATCTCATACCAGGAGCCATTTTTCCAAACAAAGCTGTGTGTAGATTGACACCAAAAGAGAATGAGGAGGTTAAGAGGCAAGTCTAGGAGTTGTTGGAAAAAGGTTTGGTCTGGGAAATCTTGAGTCCGTGTGTTGTTCCGACAGTACTCAGTCCGAAGAAAGATGGAGGATGGAGGATGTGTACTGACTCAAGGGCGATAAATAAGATAACCATCAGGTATAGATTTCCATTGCCGAGAATGGATGATTTGATGGACAGTTTAAGTGGAGCAATTTTTTTTTCGAAGATTGACCTGAAAAGTGGATATCATCAGATTCGTATGAGGGAAGGTGATGAATGGAAAACAGCCTTCAAAACCAATGAAGGGTTGTATGAATGGCTTGTTATGTTGTTTGTCTTAACAAATGCGCCAAGTACCTTTATGAGGTTGATGAACGAAGTCCTGAGGGAGTTCATTGGAAAATTTGTCATCGTGTATCTGGATGACATACTAATTTTTAGTAAAACGAAGATAGAACATCTGAAACACTTGACTATTGTGATGAAAAGATTACAGCAGGAGAAGCTGTTGATAAACATGAAGAAATCCTCTTTCATGAAGAAATAACTCATCTATTTGGGTTTCGTTATTTCTGCAGATAAATTGAGGATGGATCCAGATAAAGTGGAAGTGATCAAGAATTGGCCATCACCGAAAAACATATTTGAGGTGAGAAGTTTTCACGGGTAGGCTAGTTTCTATTGAAAGTTCATTAGGAATTTCAGTGGAATTAGTGCAACAATGATGGATATAGTGAAGAAAAGACACAATTTTTTTCACTGGACAGAAGAGGCTAAGAAAATTTTTAATCTGTTGAAGAGGAAAATTACGGAGCAACCAATTCTAGTGTTGCCTGATTTTCAAAAGACATTTCAAGTGAAGTGCGAAGCAAGCTGATTTGCAATCGGGGCGGTCTTGATTCAAGAAGACAGGCCGATAGCATATTTCAGCGAGAAGCTGAATGAGGCGAAAGTGAAGTACTCCACTTATGACAAGGAGTTCTATGCCATCATACAGGCATTGAAAAAATGGAGGCATTACTTGATCCCGAAAGAGTTTGTATTGTATAGTGATAATCATGCACTGCAGTTTGTGACTCAACAGGAAAAGTTGAATCAAAGACATGTTAAATGGGTTGAGTATATGAAAAATTTCACATTTGTGATTAAACATATTTATGGTACTGCTAATAAAGTTGTTGATGCTTTGAGCAGGAAGTGTTTGTTGTTGCAGGAGTTCAAAGTCAAGATGTTGGGTTTTGATGATCTCAGGGACATGTACACACATGATCCAGATTTTCAAGAAGTGTATGAAGCAGCTGAGAATCCAGTTCTCAGAGATAGAAGCCCTTGGACAGACTATATGATCCAGGAAGGATTATTGTTTAGAGGCAATCAACTGTGTATTCCAAAATTCTCCATGAGGGAGAATCTACTGAAGGAGAAACACAGCGAAGGCCAGGAATGCGAGCGAATGTCAAGATATTTGTAAAGAGATGCAGAGTTTGCCAGCATTCGAAGGGAAGGAGACAGAATGAAGGATTCTATCAACCATTTCCCATACCATAAAGGCTGTGGGATGTGCTTAGCATGGATTTTGTACTGGGGTTGCCAAGAACACAAAGAGGATTTGACTCAATCTTTGTGGTGGTGGATAGATTTTCCAAAATGGTACACTTCATTCCATGTCAGAAAACTAGTGACGTGACTCACATCGCAGACCTATTTTTCAAGGAGGTCATTCGACTTCATGGTTTGCCAAGGAGCATAGTTTCGGATAGAGATATGAAGTTCGTAGGAAACTTTTGGAGGACATTATGGAAGAAGTTGGGAACTAACTTGTTGTTTAGTTCATCTTATAATCCTCAGATGGATGGGCAGACAGAAGTGGTAAACAGAAGTTTGGGAGACTTGCTTAGGAGCCTGGTGACAGAACACCACAGCGAGTGGGATGGTATATTATCATAGGCAGAATTTGCGTACAATGACTTAGTGAATTGGAGCATGGGCCAGAGTCCATTTCAGGTTGTTTATGGTATGCAGCCGAGAGGAATTTCTGAATTGAGGGATTCAGAATAGAATGCAACTAGCAGCGCTAGTGCGGAAGAATTTTCAAAGGTGATGAAGGAACTTCACAGCCGGGTGAAGGAGCGATTGCAGAATTCAAGTCAGGAGTACAAACGAAGAGTCGATCAACATAAAAGACAACTTCAGTTTGAGGTTGGTGACTTGGTTCTGGCACATTTGAGAAGAGAAAGGTTCCCGAGAGGAACATATAATAAGCTGAAGATGATGAAAATCGGGCCATGTAGGGTCTTAAAGAAAATTGGGACAAATTCTTATGAGATTGAATTACCCGATGGGATCAGAATTTCTCTGATATTCAATGTCTCAGATTTATACCCATACAAAGTTGAGGAAGCAGTAACAAGTGAGAAATAGTCATAGGTTCAGTGGAAATAGTAGATGTCAGTTGCAGAGACACCGCAGATGGAGCATATATTGGACAAAAGGGTCGATAAGAAGACCAGAAGAAAGCAATACTTTGAATATTTGGTCAAGTGGAAGGGACATCCAGTTGAAGATGCCAGCTGGGAGAATGAAGCAGAGATTCGGAAGCATGGATAGACCATGCAGGAGCTCATGGACAGGAGCCCATGAAGATTTTCAAGCCAAAGAGTATGATGCAAGAGAATCGCCAACATCAAGCGAGCCAGCGCAGACGACAATGGATAGTTGGACAAGTGCCAGCACAAATTTTGAAATTCCCTTGGATTGATGCACCATCTTAAATGAATTCATTTAAGAAGAGACACACTTGTGTAATGTAATTGGACCTTGAGCAGCCCGCTCTCGTCCTTAGTAGGTAGGAGGAATTTAAATTAGTTAATGCAGGTAGATATAATTTAATTCTAGATTAGACTGTTTGAGAGTGCAAGAGGGAAACGGGATATAGACACCCTCATTGTGTGTTGTAAAATTATTATGAGAATTTGTGTATGAAGAACTCAGGAGAGAAGCAGAGAACTGTGTAAGAACATCCATGTACAGACATTTGGATTAATAGAAAGCTTTGATTCAAATTCATCGTTTGTGTTGCTCTCTGGGTATTGATGTTATGCTCATGAATGTTTTCTTCCTATTATACACTTGCTTTCATATGTTGTGTACATGATTTCATGTTCTATGTTGAAGTCTGAAGGGTAGAGAGAATTAGTTTCAATTGTTTCTCTATTTGAGCCAGAGTTCCTGCAAAGAGTGCAGTTGAAGTCGTCCATAAGGAGTGCGTTGACGGAGGGTTCAGATATATTAACTTTTGTTCTAAATACCCAGAAGTGCAGTTGGGCACAAGAGCCATGCAAGGAGTGTGCAGGCCGAAGTGAAGTCTCAGGGTTGCAAACCTGAGTAAGGTGTGAGAGATTGCTGTTGCAGGTGTGCGCAGAGTCGAAAGAACTCAACGCTTGGAAGTGTTCGAGGATTGTCGCAAGGAGTGCGCGCAAGGGTCTTCTTGAAGACTCAAAATTGTGTGAAGCTCAGGAAGGACAAGGCTTTCAAGCTCGTCGAAGAGAAGCACAGGGAGTCTGTGTTGTGGAGTGTTTGAATAGGCATTGCAAAGTTACATGTAGGACGACCAGTTTTCACAGAGGAATACTGGGTTCACCCGTAGAAAACATCAAAGAGGAAGAGATTGACGGTCATGATCTTGTGGGGAGGATTAGTGAAATCCCGTCAGCCGTTGGATCTGCCAAAGAAGCGAGGAGGTTACGACCACGTTCGGAGTCCAAGATTTAGGGGTCGTGAGTCGTTGGATCGTTGATCAATTACCCGTCAGTTGTCTGATCTGATAGGAATTGCATAGGGTTTAAACCCTCGTGAGCAGAGTAAGAACCCCGAGAGGCATCGGGATATCGAGGCATCGGGGTTCGGGAAATTGAAAGTACCGTGGATAAGAGGTCGGGGAAGTCCATTGTGAAAATCCCGACGAGTTCAGAGTCATCATTCTGCTGGGACAGGTGGCAGGGATCGAGAGTCCATTGGCATTTTGGAACTTCAGAAGACAAGAATCCGAGACCTGTTGAACCCCGAAATGGCGAAAGGATCATAGCCATAGGATCTCAGGGAGGACACATGTCGTGTGGTCGTCTAGATCGGGGATGTGGTCATCGGAGTTTAGGTAAGTGAGTGTTCATGGTTTTGTAAAGTGGCGAAGTCCAAGGTTCAATCTGAACCATCCATCACTTGAGACGCATGTCAGAATTATGAAGAGAGTCGGGGATTAGCGTTTCGGAGGTCCTAAGGACAAGATACTCTCGCAAGACGAAACCGCAAAGTCCAATTTTCCGACAAGAGGAGAGCTCCGTGTGGGGCCCAACTGACGTTGTCCCATCATAACAAGGGAATCGGGAATTGCCAGAGTGAAAACCCCGAAGCATATGAGAACCGTCCATCCTTGAGGACGCGTGGCCGAGATCGAAGTGATTGAGAAATCGACATTCATGAAATCGGGGGAATCGAAGACCAAAGCATTTCGACAATTGAAGTCGCGAAACCCCGAGGGAGATCTGAAGCCGTTTATCTCAACGACTGTTCACCATCGTTGATTGTGGTTATGGTGGAAGGGCGTCCTGGTGACATCATATCGTGAAATCGCGAGTCGGAACATCGAGAATTCTGTGGGCGAGAGATTTATTACACTTCAACACTCGAAAACCCGAATCCCGATAAGGAATATGACTGCAGTCATATAAGAGGAGGTTTCGTGGACTAAATGCATAGCTTGGAGGCTAAGGCAACAAAGGAGCGCATCGGGATATTGGAGATCGGGAAATCAGGAACCAAAGGGTCGAGACGTCGGGAGTTTGAAAACCCCAAAGCCCGATTTTCTATTCTTCTGTCATCGAAGAGAAAAGTGACCGGCCTAAAGACTGTAAAGTGCCAAAAAGACCTATGGGCCAATTTCTGAAGGAGATTCCAGTGGGAATCAAAAGAGCCATTCTGGCTTGAGGGAGGAAATTGAACGATCCTTAAGACCAGGAGGTCAGGTGCAAGGACCTGCTGAGGTAGGTGCTCGGGTGGGCGCCATCATCTACCACTATGCACTAGAAAAAGATAGGGTATCCTTGTTTAATCATTTGTTGAATGTATGTAGAACGAAAGTCGTAGGGATCGAACACGTTTTTTGCACAGTTTAGAATTTAACCTACGGATTTGGTTCTTACTGTAAATTTCCATGCACTCAGACATTCGTATTTTACCTTTCTGTAATGATATTTAATTTTAATGATCCATCTATTGTGAATATACTCAAATCTCATATTATGCACCTCTATCAATGCTTATTAGTTTAATAACTATTCAGAGTGGTTGTTACCCCAAATTGGAAATTCCAACTGTGTGATCTCGAGGAATTAATTGGTAGTTTTGTTTAATCATTGACCTTGCCATAGTCGAATCCTTCTGTTTATTTGGTCCTCTATACATGGTTTGGAGAACTATTATTATGTTCTTCATGTTTGATCACTCTATGCATGGTCTATTTTGATGATAATTGGTTTCACTTCTTTGCTTATTGTTGCTTCCTCTATTTTACAAATAAAAATTTCTATGCATGGGTATATGAAATTAATGATGGGCCCCTTCTATTTTGTGAGGGTACCAATCAGTTGGTTTTGGTTTCACTCCTCCTCCTCCTGGATCGTGGACATATTTTCACACAAGGAACAAAAAACAATCTCGTTTTCGTTGGGACTCAAGCTAAGTTTTTTTCCTTGGCTTATTATGTTGTTTGATTTTCATAGAATTAAAATTCTAGCACATTTAATAAACCGTCATTTTAATTCCTTTGCAGGTTATGCAAGTCGATGTAATCGGAAGAAGGAAACCTCTTACCACGAAAGGTATTCAAGTTCCATGTCCTTCCTTGACCGACCTATGCACGCATTAACTTCGGTTACATACATATTATGTGTATACTTTCTTAGAGATCTTTTTACAATACAAGAGGTTGTGGAGTTTTTGGTCTATGGTACTCCAAATGTAACATTTTGAATAAGGATTGATTGAATAAACTGGTTTCTTTTGCAAGATACTTTGAATTCTACTAAGTCACTATATTTCTGTGGTAGTAAAGAATGTATTCAGACTTTTATTCTTTCTATCTATTCTCTGCAGTGTTTGTGTATTTGAATAGCAATTCAAAATATATATATTCAATGGCCAATAGGAACATAAAAATAGTTATACTATTTCTTTATGTATGATCACACACACACACACACACACACACACACACACACACATATAGTTAACTATCTATGTATAATGATCACATTTCAAATAAAAAATATTTCAAGTACTATTTAACTATGATAATACATAGTAAAACATGGTCATACAGTCCCTTAAGAATTGATTTCACATATGCATACACAGTCAACATATTCCTAACAAATAATAACCATAAATATAACATTGACAAAGGAATACAAGTTGAGATACATATCTGAAACCTGATGCTGGAATACAAATGGAATAACCACGTTCCACCCAACCACAAAACATAACAACAAAGTTCACTTGTCTTGCTCACCCCCTAGCCTAACCATGAGTCAATAAGGGAAAACTGAATGATCCTCCTTGGCTATCGTCACCATCCATATATCAGAAAAATCATTTTTCTCACACTAACAGTGTTCATAACAACAAACAATTTTATTTTCCCAACATAATAAGCAACGTCTTACCTTATCCATATGTTTTTTTAATATGCATCCTTGTTTCTAGGTCTTTCCTTCCCTCCTTGGGGAAATTCACAGCTTTACAAATCCCTATTTTTTAGGGGCTACTAGTGGTCAAATTCCACTTTTTCCACTTGTAAAAATTATCCTTCAGGTAAATCAAACCTATTCCCCACTCATGGAGTCATGGTCAACTATTTTTAACCTGGTTGTTCCATTTGTCTTCCATCATTTAATTTATCAAAAAAAATTCTTACAAATGTGTCAAAATAAAAGAGGATAGTTGGGAAAGTCAAATATTTGCCTAATATTCATCAAATAATTAATTACAACAATCAAAATTTCAAATACGGATTTTCCATAAATGGCAAATAATTTCCAAATCTGACTTTTCCAAAAACGTAATTTTATTTCAATGTTCACTTAGAATTTAATATTCTAAAATTTGAGGATATTACATCCTCTCTCCCTTAAGTACAACATTGTCCTCAATGTTCATTCCTCTCTCAGAATAGGGTTGGACAATATTTCCACAAATCTTCCTCCAATTCCCAAGTGGCCTCCTCGGGGCTAAAGTGCTTCCATTGCACTTTTACCTGGGTGATGGCTCTATTCCGTAGTACTTCTTCTTTATGTCCTGAATGTACAGAGGTTCCTCTTGGAAATTGCCTTCTGGTTCCATCTGCACCATGTTCCAATCAATGATATAGGTAGGATCATGAATATACCTTTTTAATAAGGAAACATAAAAAACATTATGAACTTTTAGGTTTGCAGGAAGTGCTAGTTGATACATCATGGGTTTGATTCGATTTAAAATATATAAGGGGCCACAAAACCTGGGAACCAACTTTGAACAAATTCCTAGCTTTATAGAGCTCCTCCTTGCTTTGAATTTTAGATACACATGGTCCCCAATTTGAAATTCGTCGTGTCTCATTTTTAAATCTGCGTAGCTTTTCTGTTGGTTTTGGACCTCCTTTAAATTTTGTTGTACCCTTTTTACCATTTTCTCCATTTCCTGTAGTATTTCTGGTCCCATCATAAGCCTGCCAACTAGATTATCCCAACATCCACGCAAACTGTAAAATCTTTATCGGGATCTGCTACCCTTAGGATAGGTTTTGTAGTTAACAGTCTTTTTAATTTATCAAAGTTATCGTGACACTTTTGTGACCAAGTAAATATTATTCCTTTTTTCTTTAGGGATGTGATTGGATACGCGATCTTAGGAAATCCTTCGATAAATCTTCGGTAATAACCAGTAAATCCCATGAATGATCTCATGTCTTCTACATCCTTACAGATAGGCCATTCCATAATGAATTTTATATTTTATGGATCAACTGCAATACCATCTTCAGAAATCACGTGTTCTAAGTACTATATCATTCTTTGGTAGAAGTCACACTTACCAAACTTCGTGTATAATTTATGTTTCCTGAAGGTCTGCAATCATATTTCCAAATGTTCTTCATGTTCTTCTTCCATTTTTGAGTAAACTAAATTATCATTGATAAACACCAACACAAATTTATCGAGATATTGATTGAATATACTATTCATCAAACACATAAAGGTTGTTGGTGCCTTAATAAGGCCGAACAAAATCATGAAAAACACATAGTGTCTGTAATGTGTTCTAAATGTTGTTTTGTTTGTATATTCTTCTTTTATTGACTTGGTGATAACCAGACCTTAAATATAACTTAGATAAGATCCTTGCTCCTCGAACTTGGTCAAACACACTGTTAATTCTGGGTAAAGGATACGTATTCTTGATCGTCGTCTTATTTAGTTGTCGATAGTCAATGCACAGTCTCAAGGTCCCATCTTTCGTTTTAACGAAGAGAATCGGTGCTTCCCAAGGTGAGACACTTGGTCTGATATATTGTTTATCTAGCAGTTCTTGCAGCTAAATTTTCAGTTTCGTTAATTCGAGTAGACTCATTTTATAAGGTGCCTTAGGTATCAGGGAAGATCCATCGTAGATAATCCATCTTTGTTGTTCGAGGTAGAATATATCGTTGTACAGTTCTAGAAACATGAAATAGTAACCTTTTCTTCAGTCCTCAGAGTTTAGCTAGACTGTTTTGGATGCATCCTTTGTGATAAAGGATTCAGGTTTATTGTTCACTTTCTCCTTTTCGAACCCGTGAGATTTCTAATCTTTAGTCTCGTTCGAGGGAGTTTGGTTATCAATCACCTCCTTTGGAGTAACCTTAGGCTCTAAGGCCCTTTTCTTGCAAGCCATTATACATACAATGGTCTTCAAATTCATTGTTGGGGTTCTCCCTACCCCAAAACCTTTGTTAAGGTTCGCTAGTAGTATTCCTTATCACTTTGAAATGTGTTTGAACTCCTAATGTTCATTAAATGTTGAGGCTAAAATTCAGTTCGACATGCAACACATTCTCGACAATATTCAGGGGTAACTCACCAATTTTAACACAAAACTAGAAATAGAGAACTAAGATATCAAATCAACAACTTCACAACTTTAATTTTATTTTAGTTACCAAATACTATTCAGTGAAGGAAAATACAACAAATAATTGTGAAAAACATACATTAGCTAACTACTTATCTCACAATAACTCCAATGAAATCATCCATAAACACCTACTTCTCTCAAAATAATGCCAATGAAACCATCCATAAACACCAAAGCATGAAATAATTCATGAACATAAAAAATTATGTGGGACTGATTCTCATAATAAGAGAAAAAAACATAATCAAAGCAAGAAGAACAATTTTATTATCAATTTGTAGAGAAATGATGAAATTGCTTCTGATTACATACATTACTTTCTAGTCCTAACCAATATTCTTTATAGCCTAGGGATTTGACAATCATGTTTATCAATGTCCCTGGGACAACTAGTAGATTGATATCATCAAAATTGAGCATCCATATAAATTTCTCATTCCTTATAAATTACAAAACACTAGCTCAAGAATTACAAAACTCCATCCAATAAACATAACATTCATTACAAAACTAGAATGTGTTCACACCCAACAAATTTATATTCCCACATAACCCAAAACCCAAATACAACCATATCAATGAAGAACTTTCACTTTAGTATTTCCATACATCAAGTCCAAATACAAGTACAACAATATCTAGTAACTAGAATTTACATTGCAAAGGAAAAACATTTACCCCAATAAAAATAAACATTTGGATTTGGTATAGCTTTGGACTAATGATTAATGTACTAGATCTCTATGATAAGTATAAAACAACCTAGATGCATTTAACTTGGTATCTATCAAGACTAAAAAAATTTGAGTAGACATCTTCACACAAAAATATATTCTACATATTTTACTAATCAAGCACACATTTATACCAGAAGTTTCTCCTCAACAACATAACAATCTGATGAGGGAATTTCTCAACCACACACATAAATAAGAACTAATAATTGGAGAAGATCTTCCCACAACCAACTAGATCTAACAAACTCAAACAAGTCTCTAAAGTAAGCATTAATTATAGCATCAAGATGGATCAAATCTCTTTAGGAGTAAAGAGTTCCCCAAATTTTATACACTAAAAAAGATCTGCACCTCAAAAGATTGGTAGCAAGCTAGTATTTTTTTTTGAACTGATATTATATTTATTTGTGTTATTTATTTGTGTTCTATATTAATCATTTTTTTTACCATCCTATGCTAGTGCCACTAACCCTATTTTACATTGTAACATCTATATCATATAAAATTATAATTTTTTTCTAACAAATATGTACTAGCATGACCTTACAACACTATTACAACATAATGATAACAATATCTGTAACGCATAATAATAACAAAGGGATCTCTTTTCAACAAACAATTTGTAAAAACATGATTTCATTGACTTACCACCTACCTCTTAAGCTCCTTGATACGACATCTATATCATATTTTGTATAAAAATATTTAAATTAGTATATTTCTCCTGGATTCCATATATTTGGTTTAGTCTCTTTAGACATAAAAATGTTTATCGCTTCTGTTTTTAGCCAAAGCTTCAGGTATAACTACTAATATCATTAAATTACAGTATTAAAATGACAAACAACTTTGGCTAAGGTAGCAGAGTTGTTTATTTGCGGGCACGTAGAGCAATGTTAATGGCAGCAATATTAAATTCTGAAAGGTACATACAGGTACATACAAAACCAGTTCAATGAAAGCCCTTCCAACTGAATCTGCAGGTATAAATCCACGAGATAATGTTGATAGCGTGAAGCCAGTAATCTGAGATGTAACAAAAAAAATTCCATTCTTAGCTGCTTCCAATATATACTTGGCAACTTTTTCAGATATCTCTGCTTGGCTGCGGTTGTACAGGCCAATGACCTTCAACATCTTCAATATCTCTCCCTGAGTCTCTATACCACCTGCAATGATACCTTACATTTAAGATTTCAAATATACATATAAATATATGGATATGGTGTGTGCTACACTGTCATAGGTGTTTTAATGTGTATGTTAGTATGCAGGGTTTGTTTTAATGTGTAGTATGCAATCCTTTAGGATCTCCAAAAGACTTTTAATTTTAAGTTCTTCTATATTAAAGATTTAAAACAATTTTAAAATTTAAAATAATTTTAAAATGGATAGGTGTGATTTAAAAAATGGTTGAATTTGTAATATAAATTTCTTAAAATAATATTTAATAATGATAATATAGTTTTAAAATTAAAATTTAATTTTATATTAAATTGATACATAAGATAAATTAAAAAATATATAATTACATTTTGAATACAAAGTTTTATATATTAAATTAATATGAAAAAATTGGAATAGATTTTAATATGAAAAAATTGGAAGAGATTTAAACATATATGATTAATTTAAAATAATATTATTCAATGAATTAATTCAAAATAATATTATTCAATGATGTGATTTAAGGAGATTAAATTCAGACTATATCTTTTAAAATATTCAATTCAACATTTATAAGACATATATGTCAAGGAAAGATGACAATAAAGATAGGGATAAAAGGTCTCAATAAGTGAGCACAAAGTTGCATGGGAGTTGAATTGTTGTAGTCCAACTTAGTAGAATCAAATTAAAAAAACAGAACTTGAAATTTTCTTTGGCATTCACATTTGGCTAATAATGATGATGTGCTTTAACATTATTTGAAGCACACAAGACTATAGTTGAAGTTTTGAGAAAACTTGGAGTTAAGATATCTTAAGTTGACTATAACTAAGGAAGTTAATTGGAATGTTGGTTCTTAGTGATAACAATGAAGAATAAGTCAATTGGCTCTTGGTTTATTCCTGAAAATATGACACATTTTAAGTCATTGATCAAACTCTAATAAGTAGGAGGTCCCTCAATTTTTAGTGTGGTTTAGCGAAATACAAAATTAAAGCAATTTTGACATAATTATCTTTGACATATGGGTAAAAGTTTACATATGATAATTCTATATAAAGTTTCACTTAGCTGAAAAAGAAATGGAAGCTTTTAAAAGACTTTATAGTATGCTAAAACTTGTTGGAAGGTTGAGTCTAACACAGTTATAAACATAAAATTTTGTGATTGGATGTTTGTATAAACTTTATTTTGGAAGGTAAGGTGTTTTATAATCAGTAGTTTTATGATTTTTTTCAAAAGTCTTTAAGAAATTGTGTTAAATTTTGTGATTGGATGTTTGTATAAACTTTATTTTGGAAGGTAAGGTGTTTTATAATTAAAAGTTTTATGATTTTTTTCAAAAATCTTTAAGAAATTGTGTTATAAGCAACATTGAAATGATAGTTTTTTTTTTTTTTTTTTTTTTTTTGTTGGAAGGTTGAGTCTAACACAGTTATAAACATAAAATTTTGTGATTGGATGTTTGTATAAACTTTATTTTGGAAGGTAAGGTGTTTTATAATCAGTAGTTTTATGATTTTTTTCAAAAATCTTAAGAAATTGTGTTAAATTTTGTGATTGGATGTTTGTATAAACTTTATTTTGGAAGGTAAGGTGTTTTATAATTAAAAGTTTTAATGATTTTTTTCAAAATCTTTTAAGAAATTGTGTTATAAGCAATATTGAAATGATAGTTTTTTTTTTTTTCCTTTTTTTTTTAATTTAAAGTTTTAAATAAAAACTTTTGATTTCCATGTTGTTTTAAGCATGTTTTTTCATAAATACATATAACTCTTTTTTCCTTCATAATTAAAAAATAATTAAAAATAAATATCAAGATTAATTTTTTTTTTCCAAATACAACTACAAAAACATAACATAGTTTTTCCAAATACAACTACAAAAAACATAGTCTTAGGATTGTCCACGGATAAAGTCATAGAAATCCTGGCCTTTTACATATTAAGTTCGAATTTTTTGGGGAGCTTTGAAAAGTGACCGACTCATTTGAAAAGTGACAGACTCATTTAAAAGAAATGTATTGATGAATACCCTTACTCAATGTTAATGTAAAACGTTGTTACTCAATGTTAAGGTAAAACGTTGTTGACACTTTGGCGAAGAACTTTTTCCATCCAGACCTTACTCGCTTTTGTGGCGATGGCTACAGACCTTTTCCCAGCTAAACATGTCACAATCTTACCCAGGAAATCGGACTTGGTAAGGAAAAAAGACCATCCAGATTCCCTTCATAGGCTGAAGAGTTTGGCAAGGCAAAAAGACCATCCTGATTCTCTTCATAGGCTGAAGAGTTTGGCAAGGCAAAAAGACCATCCTGATTCCCTTCATAGGTTGAATAGTTTGGCTTTTCAGATTTGTGTATAGATTTAAAAACAAAGAGAGTTGTCATTAGACAGATTACACACAAATACATAATTGTAATTGTATATTATTATTGAACACAATACACATATATATAGTTGGACTTAGATCCAATTAATTCTATTCTTTGAGGGAAACATTGAGAAAATATCTCAACATTCTCCAACTAACCTATTCCAATCCCTAAACTCTAATAGTAAGATTAAGCAATATCTCTAACATATAGTAGTAAACAAAGTGTATTTTTTTAAAGAGTGAGATAGAGGCTTTTCAGATCGGTGAACAGAGCCCATGCATTCTTTTTAAAGACTGAGATAGAGGCTTTTCCGAACAATAAACAAAGTGCATTATTTAGAAACTGATAGAGGTTTAAGAAAAATGCATTTCGTAACCCGTAGAGGCTATTATAATAAAATAATGTATTATAATACTGATAAAAGACAAGGCCCTATGTATGTAAATGAATAGATATGAAGAGTTTGGAAGGAACAGTGTTTAAACTATATGATCATCAACGCCATTAGGGTTTCCTGCTATGTTATACTATACTATATGATCATCAACGCCATTAGGGTTTCATCAGGCGAAGAGCAACATGCAGAGTGTTTACCATCCCTGATAAATTTGTGTTAATTACGGCATGCAAATCTTTAATGGGAATTTCATCTATATATCCGACTCTGGCCCACCCAGCATTGCAAACAACCACATCAATAGCCCTCCATTGAANGAACAATAAACAAAGTGCATTATTTAGAAACTGATAGAGGTTTAAGAAAAATGCATTTCGTAACCCGTAGAGGCTATTATAATAAAATAATGTATTATAATACTGATAAAAGACAAGGCCCTATGTATGTAAATGAATAGATATGAAGAGTTTGGAAGGAACAGTGTTTAAACTATATGATCATCAACGCCATTAGGGTTTCCTGCTATGTTATACTATACTATATGATCATCAACGCCATTAGGGTTTCATCAGGCGAAGAGCAACATGCAGAGTGTTTACCATCCCTGATAAATTTGTGTTAATTACGGCATGCAAATCTTTAATGGGAATTTCATCTATATATCCGACTCTGGCCCACCCAGCATTGCAAACAACCACATCAATAGCCCTCCATTGAAAGGATTGTTCTATTGCATCCGAAATAGTTTCATAGTCACCCACATCAGATATCTGCGAAGAAAAAAAAAAATAGTCCTAACTACTTCAGCCAGCAAATACCGATCTCCAATAATGAAAGACACAATGAGAAAAACATAAACATGTACCTTTGTAAATATTCTATCGGCACTGACAGTTTTATTATCGACCAACTTGTCTATTGCCTTCTCCAGTTTCGCAGAGCTTCTGGCTATCAGAGTAACGAAAGCTCCCTGACATAGAGCCTCTTTGGCAATAGCAAGGTCAATACCGCTGGATCCTCCTGTTATTAGAAGATGCTTCTCACACAGAGTTTTCAGACATGGCGAGGGTTTCCAAAGCAGGGTTACCACAAGAAAAATAACAAGGAGAAGAAGATTAACGGTGAGTATAGTTGCAGCAATAATAGCAAGTATAGTTGCAGCAACTTCCATTGTGAGGAGAGGATCAGGCGTTGGAGAAAGCCAGTATGTCTTGAAATGAAGGCACGTGCCTGTGTATTTGGATTCCAAACAAGCTGGTTCGGTTGAGAATTAGATAGAGATTCAATACAGGATTTATAGTGTTGTCTTAGTGTTTCAGTGGGGTTTTACTGCAGTAGAGACCATCTCATAGAAAATTATCAGAAAATTATAACCAGTGATTAAGTGTTTCAGTGAGGCTTTACTGTAGTAGATACCATCTCCTAGAAAATTATGAGAAAATTATAACCAATGATTAATCATTGCTTTTGATGATTTTTACTGTAGCAGATGGAATATCAACATCCACTAGGCACCATAGATAATGACATCAGGTGAAAAAATGATTTTATTCATATCATCGAAGTGGGGTTTTAATGTCGCAAATGGGATATCAAGATCCATCACATGTTAGTAAGAGCAATAAATAGGCACCATAGATAATGGCATCCGATGAAAGAATGATTTGATTGGAGCATATAATTTGGTAGCTTATGGTTTGGTATCCATAGATTATGTTAGTCAATTTGTGGTCGAGGATATAGATATTCTTAAATTTGTAGGTGTTGTAGGTGTAGGTTTGCATATCCTAGTTCATGTAGATTTGAACTTGTGACATCTTAGGAAGAAGTATATCTTCTTAATCATTATGGATATTGGTTTCCTTTTATAAAGACCATACAATTGTCCATTCTCTTGATTTATGTGGAAATCCAATGATCACTAAAAATAAAGGTTTAATAGATCGAAGTGTTTTTTAACTTTTTTTTTTTAATTGCGTTAAAGTTTTTTGAGTCTATCATGAAGAAGGCCAAACTCTTCGGGGCATAGTTTCACTTATGGTAGAACTCTTTTTATAGTGTGGAATTATGATTTTTGGTGGATTTTTTTGATTGAATTAGAATTAAAATCCATGTGGAAAAAGAGTAGTTATAAAGCCATTTAATCCACATCGTGAAAATATGTCATTCTTCAAGTTAAAGTTCTAACCTTTGTGTTTGGTGTGAAGATACACATGTTCGTTTTGAAGTTCATGCAACTTCCAATGTTGGTACATGAGAGTTGGGTGGTGACAACTCATACTTGTCATTGACATGTTGTGGCTAGTTCCTCAAGAATTTGACTTTTCATATGCTTGAGTATTTTTTGTTTAAATGTAGAAGCATGTGAGGTGTTTCTATGAGATTTGCAAATTCATTTGTTCATTGTTGATTGAGCAATAAATGATATCATTTCCCCCTATCCGTGTTTGTTGTATGATGGGTTTATCTTTTCTTTTTTTTCTCTATTCATTAATATCTAGCTTGCACGACGATCTCAACAAGTGGTATTAGAGATTAGGTCGAGTGAAGGTCAGTGAAAGCCGAGGAAGGGAGAACGCAAGTTAATGGGGATGTGAAAGGCCGCAAGCCATTTCAATGTTTTTCTAGCAATGGAGAAATACCAAGCTAATGAGCTTATGAGTCTAGAACCGTGAGGTCGCTGGTCTAGAGAAGAAGAGCAAGGTTAGGGGGTGTAGGCAACCTCATCCTAGGAAACAATGGAGAGAGAAGCGGTCAAAGGTGTTGATCTTTTGTTGGGAAGGAGTGCCATGTGCATGGCCAAGAGGCCGGAGTTTTCCACCAGAAGCATCCATTCTCCACTGGATATACTCTTTACTTCCCCGGACCAGAACTATTCAAGAAGAAGCATTGGAGAGAGTATTCTGTACATGTAGGCGAAAAACCAAATCGATAGACGAGGTATGGGAGAGAGAAATGGTAGATCCAGTCGAGTAAGGTCATCTCTCCAATTAGAAAATACATTTCCATTTGTTATGAAGTCACCATCCTCGTGGTGACTCATTCTGCAAAGGATTCTCCACATAAATCCTTGAAGAAGATGACAACATGTGTGGATAGTCAACAAAGAGAGTGTCATCATTCATGAAAACCAAGTTGCACGAAGGAGGGTTTGGAGTTTTCAAGAACATGTCATAGGTTCCTGAAAGGAAAAACTTGAATTTGTTTATCAATTTGTAGATCGATTACTTGATTACTTGGATATGTTGATATTGAGTACATTTGAGGCTGGATTTGTGCGACAAAGTATAGGGATCAACAACGTGTTGGTTGTGGATCATGATTATCTTCATGTTTCATAGGTATTCTTTTTTAGTCGTGTTTATACCCCATGCAAATTATACACCCCATAATATTGTACACCCCTCCACGCAGGGGGGTTGCAGGGGTCTTGCCCCCCCTACGGGGTCTGGGGGAAAGTGGGCCCCTGGCGGGGTTTCGAGGGAAAAGACCCCAATGGAAAAAATTTCCTTGTAAATGTATATTGTAATTTCATAGTAAATCTCGATCGTTAATTTTAAGGTCATAGATTTGAAGGTAGAAGTTATGTTAGGACTTTTTTCTCTAGAAGGAAACCCTCTTTTATGAGAGAATTGGATTGTGTCTATGTATCATTGAGAATATTGTATTCTGAGAGAGGAGAATGTGAGAGAAAGAAGATGAAGTTATAGCGGGTGTGTTGTAGGTTGTATCCCTTCATTTGTTGGATAATAGAAAGGAATGACCTGGCAATTTCTATGGTAGCCCACACTGGGTGAACCACATATATCTGTGTCTCTATTGTATTGTGTATCTTCTGCCTTTTATTTCTGCATTTGTCTTATTTTATTTCTCTGCGGTTTCTTGAGGAAAAGATATGGATTTATCTTACTCAAGAATTATTTAATCTTAATTGGCTAAGGAAAGATAGTCGAGAATATCACCCTATGTTTATAGCCTCAAACATTGTTTCCCAATCCACAAGTATTAGTTACAAGGGCTTAGAAAAAATACCAAGTCACATATTAACACAGATGAGACAGAATAGAAATCACTTATAATCAAAAGAATCATTCTCTTTACAAAAATCGTTGAGGGAGTTTGGACCAAAGTCAAACTTAGATATCCTCGATGGAAACCATACAAAAGGACTCTGAGAGGAAGTAAGAACTAAACTTTTAGAATCCGGATCAACTTGCCGCACATTGTTGCCCACTTGACTTTGCACTATATCCTTTATCAGTCATTAAATTTAATTCATAAACAGACAAGTCTACACAGACTATCAAAGATAGATCAACACCTCTGAAAACATGTGTCTCAATGATGCAATTTAGCTTTGAATCTTGTTGTCTACAATAGAACCCTGTTGTCATAAAAGAGAATTAGGCTTTTAATGAATTGAAGAATGAATGAAAACTGAACTATCTCAATAAAACTCAAGAGAAAACCTTGGTATGTTTTCTCCTTCTATTCTCCCCTTATTCTTCCTTCTCATTTGGATTTTATGCATTCCAAATTAGTTGAAGTAGTTCAACTACTTCATTTAGTTAAGTTAACTAAAAACCAACTAACTTTTAGTTTAGGGGAAGAATTAATACATTAATAATAATAAGGGTCTTTTAATAAATAATAACTAGTAGGTCGGACCCATTGTGACTCCCTGTAATTTCTTAACAAAAATAAACACAACTAGACAATAATCAGACACATCCCTCCTTGTGGCTCCCATTATCATTTCCATAATTTGAAAATTAAATATCAATGATTTTTTAAATCATATCCAAACATACAATATCCAAAATATCCAAAAATAGTTTGATGTCCAAAACCTTCAACAATCCATTGTTCTCAATAAAACAATAATAAAGTATAATCAAAACCCGTATTTGCGACTTTGAAAGGGAATTTTTCCTTTGTTGATTCTTACCCCTTTTGAATTTCCTGAATTAGACTTAGGATGTGTAGAGCCTTGAGGCTTGATCTCACTAATGACATGAGAACAATCATCTTTCAATTGCATGCAGGATGAAATAGATTTGGTTGAATCACTTGAGGGAGAGGAGGGGGCAACAACAACTTTTCCTTTGTCATGCATGTTGTGGGCTTCGTTTTTGAGTCTTTTTCTTGCAATGGAGGACTATACAAGTGAGTGTGCAGGGGAAACCTAGACATTTGGGTTAACAGGTGGAGGAGGAGCAGGTAGAGACAAAATTGTCCAGCCATCATGTTGGGAAAATGTTGGGTGAACAATCTCCTTCCATCCGTCATTCTCGGGAACTTCAAGTTGCAATGAAACATGATGGGGCACAAGGATACCAGGGACATGATGGGGTTAGAAGGGAGGCCTCTCTGGTCTAGGTTGGACTACCCCTTGTCCAATCCAATTGAAAAATCTAGCTTGGAAGAGTTGCTTTTACTCTTGAGGGTCTGCATCGAAATGTATTGAGAATATTGGCCTTCTAGGCCCTCAGTTCCAATTCCCTCTACCCCTGTTATTTAGGCCATGACTTCATATGATAAATAAGCTCATCATGTATGCAACGTTTATTAGCAACTAGCTTCTTAAACAAACCATACATGACATCTCTTAATATGAAACAAATTTTGGCTCAGAAATCACATCAGACCCATGCAATCCAATCCATAAAATTCATTTAATAATTGTCCATGAGCAGGGGGTGAATTAGGGTTCTCGGATATCTAAGCAGATTGTATTGAGCGAAAATGTGAGAAAATTAAATGGAGTAAGAACACGATTATTGCTCAACAATTCATTAAACAATCAACTGTACAACAATAACCAAATAATATCAGTTGTGATCCATCTCTATGTTATTTCTTAATCACTATAATACAAAGTTTTAATTTAATTTTAAGAACAGGGCGTGAAAAATGAATCTCAGATCGTGAGGGGATTTGTAATGAGCGAAAAGTGAGAAAATGAAAGGGAGTAAGATGGATAATTTTCTTAAAATAAATTAAATAAATCAACAATCATAACTCTGTTTAAAATTAATCCAAAAAACATCCACTTCCAAGGCAAACATTTATTGTTCCTCAATTGTATACAAAACTACTTGATGTTTCAATAATTAAATTTCCCAGATTTCCTTAACTTATAACAATCTCTACATTTAAAAATTATAAAAAAAAATTCCATTCAACAGTACTGATTATTATAACGTTGATCCCTTTTTTTTTTTTTAAATAATCAAAACATGCACAACAATATGCTCAACAACTATCCCTGATAATCAATAATGCACCATGATAAACAATCAACAATCATTGTTCTCCAATCAACAAACGGGCTCAATTTAAATGTACACATGTGTATTTTCAAAAACATGGACATGCTTAAAATCATGCCCGATCATTCACATGACTTCAATCATATTAATCAACATAATCTTGAATTAAAAATAACAGTCAATCCAAACATAAATCTCGAGATTGATCTTTGTGGACCATATAACTTATTTTTTAAACAATTGATAGTCTGCACGATGATTCCAATATAACTATATCATATATGAAACAAACTGAACTAAACTGACACACAAGAACCTTTTTTATATTCCAGAACCCTTATTGGGCTTGCTAAAACTCACACAAGTGTCTCTTTAAGCAATCAATACCACGTTGGATAAAACATAGTGATCAAAATCATAACGAATAGAAAGACATCCCTCGAGTATATGCAAGCATTCCTTTCCTTTCTTATTTGTTCAAACAATTTCATTAGAGAAGGACCTCACATAGATTCGACCAAAAGGGATGGGTTTATAGACGAGAGAGCATGTCTCCTTAAAATTCCACAATCATTAACTGATAACCTGACACTTGACAAACCTCAAAATGTGCCCGACGAGAACATAAATAGACTGAGTCTGAGTTGTCTCTGTAAAAATCAAATGCAGGGAGGCAACACCAGCCTGTTTGTCCTTTTAAATAAAAACAAAGAGAGTTGGCGTTTTCCAATACTCATATCCATTTCACCATCAATTAATAACCACAGGCCAAAATACATTTTTGAAATGAAACAACAGTGAGCCACATAGTCCCTCGAATTATTACTTCAATCCCTTGACAGAACCACAATTTAACGCCCGAGGAGAGAAGAGACAGTCAGAGTAAAATAACCCAGTGCACACATGTGCCTTTAATACTTGCAGAGAAGAGACGAGGGTTAACTTAACAGTGACGGGTATTAAAAAAAAACACAAAGATATAACGTCTCTTTCCCACACCCAAAAAGCCAAACATCTTTAAAAAATAATTGACAGTGAGGCCACATACAATCATCATTACAGTGGGAATGATAGGAGTGGTGTGTGGAAACCCTTTGCATCTGATATCCATTAAATACACAGGCCTGCATTAATATTTGGGCGACCAAGACTGGAATTTTGGCAAGATTTCAGTGAAAAGACAGTCAGAAACGGGCTATTAAGAACATTTTGGGGTTAGATAAAAGAAGCACACCAACAGTCAATAGTCACTCTGTAACTGGATAAAGACTACAATAGCGACAGATAATTGATAGCCATTGAAATACAATCAGTGGTAGAAACCTTCACCCATAAGACATAGAGATTCATGGCACCACCGTCTCCATTTTTCCATAGAGAACAATCAATAAAACTACATGGATAGAGCAAACAACCAACGTGCAACTTAAAAATACCCATTTATCTACTTACAATTTCAAATATTTTACAGTCATCACAGAGAGCTATAACACCATTTTACACAGTTGAAAATCTCAAGAACACACAGAATCTGAGCATCACAGAGCCACCATTTGATTCATAAAAAAGAGAATACATCATGTATGGAGAGAAAATAAGCATACCTGTGATAAAAATTCTTAAATGACGAGTTGGTCGAGCTTTCCTTTCCAAAAACCTGAAAATGTGGAGCTTCACAACCAACAGAGCGATAATGCAACAATGCAACAATGCTAGTGTGACGGACGGTAGGGAAGGTTTGGGGTGACATGCAGTAAATGTATGTCTCTTTCATCACTTGTCCCCATTCAATTCCAAGTATGATACAACCCAATAAGCATAACATCCACCAATAAATCAAACCATATAACCAATGCATAATCAATGCCAATCCATCGTAAGATCTGAGACCATATCTATTGTATAGTGCGCCACCCGTGATATTTCATATGTTTACCTCTTGCCATAAACCCACGTAATAATCCATATCAACATTGCTATATGCACCTCCATTTGACTTTAATGAAATTTGCATAGTCCATTAACCAAACAAATAACATAATAGCTAGGACTAACACTAGTATCCATTAATTCCTTCATTCGAAGTTTGCATATAGTCTTTTATTATAGCTTAAGTATTAATACATAGTTTCTTTGCTTTTGTTTGAACTATAGAACCTTTCCCTAATTTCCCTTTGTTTTGATAATGATACCATTAAGTATCCCTTGCATATATGTGGCTAAGTAATCAACATAAGAATTAGTAACAAGGTTATAACATAGAAACTATAAACAACATGATCCTCATCAACATTGCTATATGCACCTCCATTTGACTTTAATGAAATTTGCATAGTCCATTAACCAAACAAATAACATAATAGCTAGGACTAACACTAGTATCCATTAATTCCTTCATTCGAAGTTTGCATATAGTCTTTTATTATAGCTTAAGTATTAATACATAGTTTCTTTGCTTTTGTTTGAACTATAGAACCTTTCCCTAATTTCCCTTTGTTTTGATAATGCTACCATTAAGTATCCCTTGCATATATGTGGCTACGTAATCAACATAAGAATTAGTAACAAGGTTATAACATAGAAACTATAAACAACATGATCCTCATACCCATATAAATTGTTATGTGTCGCAAGTGATTACCAAAATCATTCCACAATAATGCATCATCCACTTATTATCACGCCAAATGAAACCTAGTTTGCATCGTCAAAAATGTAGGACTATGTAGGCAACATCATAACAATAGCAATTAATGTGTAATATGTCTATCCTTATGCCTATAGTCTATAAGAGGGTCCCACCTACTAGTATTTAATTAGTATCATACTTAAATAATACCTCTTTTAGCAATACTTTGCGGGCGTAATTCATTGTTACAATTTTAATCATCAACAAACTGGTGATTCCACAGGGAAATTTGTTTCCAGCAGATTAAGAACTCATAATGTCTGGTTTCATAGACCAAGTAACATCATATCAAAAAGATATAAATAAGAATGATTATGAAACAGGGGGAAGTGAGTGGATTTAAGGGAAAGATGACCAAGAATTTGAGAATGACTCATGGAAAGTGTTAAGTATTAGGGGGTTTATCCCTGTAAGCATAATCATTCAACTAAAAATTGTTCTTGAGTTCAAGGAGAAAAATTTCTGAACTGCTCTTTTGAATGTTGAAATGGATGAAAGAAAAAGGAAGCAGAAGAGGGATAAAACCAACTATCTTGTAAAAAAACAGTCGAAACAGATAACAATTTCAATGATTCTTTCAAGGGGAACATTGATCTAAAAATCGAAGCTTAGCAATTACACACTATGACCTCAATTTTCACAAGACCTTTTTCTAACGGTGCATGTGAATATGAAAGACAATAAACAAGCTTATAATATGAAGAGAATATCAGATCACATAAATAATTAAGAGCAATAGCAGATAATACAAATAATGCAAACCATCAACCAATTGTACACAAGAAGTTGATAATGGAGTTCGACAATCTCGCCTACGTCTCTGGGCCTTGTCTCATGGGCTTTGCTTATTTATGTTCAAATATTTATAAGTACATCATTATGATGCTAAAAGGTTACAAAAATGAGCTGGTCATGCTCTATCAGATCTCATGAACCTATCAAAATTGATGGCACCCAAATCGGATGAACGAAGCTCCCATAAATCGCCCGCAAAGGCTCAACTACTCTGCCTGCTCAAGACACCTTGACCTTGGCTTCAAGTTTCTTTGTTGCTTCTTGCCTGTTTAAAACCTCAAAATGGATTCGTTTATATAGCCATGAGCAAGAGGGATCAAATCCCAACATCCAACTTTTCGTGGCACTCAATTTTGCCCACTATCCACCAAGATATGGCCATATAACCAAAAGTGGTTAATACAATCAATAAAAACCCATAAGATATGGTTAAAAACCCACTTTATGCCATAATAATAGGGATAAGCCCCCAAACTGAGCGCGCGCCCCTATTTATGGTCATATGGTTATTCAATATGACCATGCCCTATTCTCGCGCCTGGCCTTTATTTATAACCCCCGAGTCATATGGGGACTAGTGCTACACTTGCGATCTTGGATGGTTAATGGAATGGCACCCACGCCCTTTAGTACTGTGGTTACATGGATTACAATAAACCGAGGGATGGGGCCTAGCCCCGAACCTTTCTGCTCCCATTTAACACCCTTCAAAACTTTAAATATAAGTGCACAAATTTGTAAAACCAAGTCACATGCTTGGTGCAATGGCACCCGACCTATTCCCAAGGCATTCCATCATGTGGGAGGTCATGAGTTCAAAACTTGGGGAGACCATAACTTTTTAACATACAACCAAATGAGCCAATAATCATGTGCCACATGGAAACCCACATCTGGGCCACATGGCACGAAAACATTTTCCAATACCTTACCACTTGTTATCTTCCAGATGGTCCACATGTCTGTACCTTGCCCAGTCAACAACCACCACATCATCACACGTGTCTGCCACGTGTCCACTGACTATACCTGCCACTTGTACGAGTGTGCCACATGTCACACTTTTAGTGGTGACATGTGTCACATCCTGGTTGGTCCACGTCAACTGTACGATCTATCAATTGTACCTCTGCCACGTCAACATGATGACGTTAGCATTGACTTTTTTACTATTGACCTGTTGACTTTTTACCTATTTGACTTTTCGAAAAGAACATGACATCATGAGCATATGACGTCTATTTGAACCCGTTCCAGTTGCATTGGGTTCGTCGCGAGGAGGCCTACACACACATTTGTTTTGACGTCGTTTTGAGAACATTGATTTTTAGGCCTTTTTGAGCCCCATCAAGCTCCTGGATTCGAATATGGATCAAACATCATGATAGCTATGTAACTCGATTTTTATTGATTAACAATACTTTGCAGAAGTTTCGTTGTCGAAAAATTGATCCAACATTTTATTTTGACAAGAAAATAAGTCAAAAGAAACAAAAAGCAAGAAATGTCCTAGCAGAAATGAAGCAGCAGAATTGAAATAAGCAGAAATGAAATGACAGAAATGAAAAAATACTATAATACAAAAAACATTCTATACAACGTTAAATTTTTCAAGTTGGTTCCATGTAATTCTTTAAGTGGGAACCATTAGTTTTATAGGAAAACAATCACTCCTATAAGTCCTTTAGAATGTAAGAATTTGCGCCTAGAACAAAATCAATCTTAAAAGGACCCAACCATAATTTTTGAATTTTTGAATGCCTTCCTCTATTAGCATGAGATGAATCCCACAACAATACGTTCTCATTGTCTTTAAATTTGACATCTTTGACACTCTTATTGAAATATTTTTTAACAGTCTATTGTCTTCTCTTTACATTATCCAAGACAAACGTCATTTGCTGCTATAAAGCCAAAAGTGCATTCATTGTTTGAGAAACGTCAGAAGAATTTAATTCGTCAACCTGTAGCATTAACCTTAAGGAGGAAAGTTACAACTCAGTAGGAAGAATGGCTTCTTGATCATAAACAAGTTGGAAAGGAGTGCAACTAGTGCTCACCTTGGTGGTAGTGTGATCTGCCTAAAGGGCATAATTGAGGAGTGTAATATCCATAGGCCGAACCCAACTGTAAATGTAAATACAAATATACATAAGCTGGTGAGTTGTTTGACATCATTTTTGTATGCACCTTCCATGGTATAGTGCACGAATGTATTGTGCAGTAAAATGAGGAAGTGTGCACATTCTAGAGATTGCGCGTAGCAACTTAAGTGTGCACGATTTTGAGGCTAGGGAGCCTTTGTGTATATGATGTGTTGTATAGGCTCGTGAGCTAGGTATTATAAGCTAGGAGGCTTATGTTTGTATTAGGCCAAAGAGCCTAGATTTTGAAGGCCAATGCACCTATTTTTTTATATGTACCATCATTAATATAAAATACATTGTTGCACGCAGATCGACCACGATAAAGGAGTATGTAGGACTAAACTCCACTAGTTAGGGAAAGAGGGGGTGCTAAAAGTTAAGGAAAAGGGATAATCTATGGAGCTTAAGCCAAAAAGGAATATTATATTAATATTTCTTAAATCATAAAGTATGGATAATTATTTTATCCTAAGTTCTAAAGTTGGGGACAAGTAGGTCAAAGTAGCTCCCAACATGACAAGTGTCATGTTGGGGACATGCATACATATTGTTTGGACTTAGTTCATTTCCCATCATTCTTTTCGGGATTCCTTCCATCATTCAGTCATCCATTCAGCCATACCATGATCTTTCAATCATGTAGTCAACCATCCTCCATACTTTCCTATCATTGTATCTAAACATGTATCCATAGCCATATGTGTTTGTGTAGTTGGTTAGCTTGGGGGATGGGTTGAAGAAGCAGGTTGTCAGGCTCATGCGCAATTTCTCTCTTGGTGAGATAATTGTTGGGAATTGACTTCTTGAAGGTGCTAAACTACAGTTACAGGGCTCAAAGACTTCTTGTCCGACCTGTTGTTGAAGCTTGAAAAGGAAGTGGGGTAGCCGAAGGACTGTTGAGAGGAGAAGGGGCACACTTTCTGGGGTGGGACAGGCATGGGGGGAATGAGGGACTGTAGGTTGTTAGTTTGAGTTAGCACCTATGACAGAGTATTTCCTATTGTCTATGAACCATTTTCCTGGTTAGGAGTCCCTTTACCCAGGTGGATTTTAGTCCCATCTCGGAGGTGACCCACTGTTGAGAGTGATGAGCAGTGTGGTCTAAGGCTGGGAGGTTCGTGGAAGGTATTTACGTAGTTGGTGACATTCTTACCAAGATAAGTGTCAACTATGTGATAAATTTACATGCTACATTATTATTTACGTGTTTATTTTATGGGTTATCCTATTTGTGGTTATAATTGTCTATATATTTATGGGTATTGCATGTATATTCTGCATGTATATGTTTATTGTCATTTCATTNTGTGGCATAGCACAGATGGATGTTGGGTATTGTTGGCCCTCGACCAAGTTTTGAGGAATACTTGGTCGTAGTTGATCATTTGGTACTTTGACTGCCTATCGAAGACAGAGCGCATAGCGAAGCAGAGATCGTGGGATCTCTCCACCTTTTGTGGAACCTTTTTGGTTTTTTTTGGGACTATTGTAACGGGAAAGGGATGTCGGTCGTTGTTTAGGCCTTTTTCTATGTATAAATAAAGGTCCAGGCCATGTAAGAAAGAGGCCATATCTAGTTTATGGCCTAGTGCATAAGTTGGATCTATGTGATCAGAAGTCTGTGTGACTGTAAGAGCTTTGTGCATGTTGTACTCTGTGCGTGTTGTAATAGTTTTGAGTGCACAGAGTGTGAGAAGGCTTAGTGCTTGGATCTACCCGGGCAAAGAGGATCTAGCGAGTTGCGCAGATCTCTTGTCTTGTGCAGGGTAAGGGTCATTGAAGCTCCGTGTTGTAACTGCTTGACCAAGATAATATAAAGAAGACTTTGTGGACGTAGCCCCAGGGTGGGGGTGAACCACGGTAACTCGATGTACTGTGTTGATCTGTTAGTCTCTCTCTTGCTAAGTGCTATGATATATTTAGATAGATTTATTGATGCTTTGTGCTTATGGGATATGAATGCATGCTAGATGTGATACATAAGATTCTAAGTGCTTAATCTATTGAGTATAAATTGTTTATCAATTCTAAGTGCTAGATTTGAGTAATTACTGCGGTGCTTTGTGCTTTCTGCGAAGTGTATTAATGAATGTATGTTAGGAAATAACTAATGTTAAGTGTGTTGCAAGCAAGATAATCACATATCTGTGTCCTAGTTAAGTTTGCAGAAACCTGAGTCCTGCAACCACCGCTGCCTCTACCTCGGGTGAGACTTCATCTGCTTTGCAAGTGTTGCCAAAAGGGACGGTAGTTAGGGCTTTGTTGGTGTGCTCTTGAGCATTGAACTCTAGGTATGCCCCTGTGCCAACAGGTATGTCACAATCTGTTCCACAGAGAGAATGAAAGTGTTCTCTAGTGTAGCATGGCCCCACCTGAGTGGCTGGAGATGTTACAATATGGTATCAGAGATTTAGTTTTCAACACTGGGATTGGATGGGCCGAGCAAGTTGAGTTGAAGAGAAATTTCACAGAGGATTGATTTCGAACTGGCAAAATTTCAGTTTGTAGAGCGTCCATGGTAAAAAGTAACAACAATTGGGTGAAATTAGGAAAAAAAACCCCAATTTCTATTGTTAAATTCATTGAGAAATTGAGAAATTCGACCAAGTTCTGAGATATTATTGATTTAATATCTGTTCTAGCAAATTCCGACCTGGAATTGGTCGAATTTGAAGTCACAATGAAGCCATGACAGTGGAGCGAGTTTTATAATTAAATTCTCAATTCGTGAATGGAGTTTGGGAAAAAAACATTCATTCCAGAAATGTCAACTCACAATGATTTGTTGTTGCAGAGGCTAAACTCGTGTTATCAGGGTGAAATTGAGCAAATTTCATAGTTTCATAATGTCTATGGTAAATTGGGGAAAAAGGTTAGGAAAAATCCCCAATTTCTGCAGCGTAATTCACGAGGAATTGATGCACATAAAAATGTATGTGCATAGGTGGGCGCACTAAAAATACATGATGAGTAGTAAAAAGCTTGTGATATGTAAAAATTGGGTACTTGATGCAGGAGCATCGCCAATGTCAAGCGAGCATGGGGCAAGCGCCAACACATTTTAGACACATGATAAATTATTTAAAAACTTTTGAAGATAAATGTGCTAAACGTAAATGTGATAGTTAAGAAGAGGCGTACTTATATATTGTAAAGGACCTTGAGCGATCCACTCTCGTCCATAGTAGGCAGAAGGCATTTATGTTAGTAGGTAGCTTTGAATTCTAAAAGTTGACAGTTTTAAGAGTGGAGAGAAAACGGATATAGACACCCTCATTGTGTAATTGTAACATAGGAGGATGCCAATCGAGAGAAGAGTAGTGAAGAACACTACTAAGAGGAAGAAAAGAGAGCATACAGAGCTGGAATAGAGAATCTGTAATTGAAAAACACCCATGTACAGAGATTAAGTTAATAGAAGAAGTCTTGATTCAGATTCATGGCATTGTAGTTGTTTCTTGTATGTGTATGCTGAATGGTATGTTCATAATTTTACTCTTTTCGTTATACATTTGCTTTCTATGTTGTGTATGGATGATTTCTTGTTAAATGTTTGAAGTCTGAGAGAGAAAGAGTTAGGAAATGAGTTTCAATTTTTTCTCTATCTAAGCGAGGGTTCCTGCAAGGAGTGCAGTTGAATTGTCTGCAAGGAGTGCGTTGACAAAAAAGGGTTCAGAGCTTTGTCTCTGAAAGCTCAGATAGATTAGATTTTGTTCTCATTCCCTCAAAGGTGCAGTTAGGCACAAGAGTCGTGCAATGTGTGCACAGACCAAACTTGAATCTAGGGTTTGAAACCTGAGAAGCTATTGAAGGATTTGTCACTGCAAGGAGTGCGCGGAGTTAAAGGAGTTCAACACCGAAGTGATTGAGGTTTGTCGCAAGGAATGCGTGCAGGAGGTTCTTGAAAGGCTAGAAGTCGTGGAAGACCCCCAAAGGATTCAAACCTGCTAAGTCGTCGAAGGGAAGAGACGAATGATCAAATTTCTTTGTAAAGGATTAGCAAACTCCCGCCAGCCATCCAATCTGATTAGAAAAATCCCGCCAGCCATCCAATCTGATAGAGAAAAAAGGAGGTTACGTCTGTTTCCAGAGTTTCAAGCTCAGGAGATCATGAGTCGTTGGATCCTCACCTAGTTACCCGTTAGCCGTAGGATCTGATTGGAGTTGCACGAGGGTTAAACTCTTGTAGGCAGAGTGAAGGTCCCGAAAATCCTTCGAGATATCGGAACTTCGGAATTCGGGACTTCGAAAATCTAGAGGACAGGAGATCGGGTCACTTCATAGTGGAAACCCCAATCTTGATCTGGACTATCCATCTGTTGGGATACGTGGCGGAGATCAAGCACCCGTCGGTATTTCGGCTACTGAGGTTTTTAAGTTGATAAAGAAACTACAACATCGGGGAATCACAAGTTGCGAAATCCCAAGACTGAATCAGGACCATCCGTTAGTTGAGACAGGTGGCAATAATCAAGAGCCCATCAACATTTCGCATGTCATATTTTTGGGGTTTAGGAGGACATCGGCATTTGACTTCGCGAAATCGCGAATGATCGCGGACCGTCCATCTCTAGGGGATGCGTGACAACAATCTAGGTCTTCGAAGGAAAATCTCGAAAGGGAGACCATTTGGGGAAATCGGGATTCGGAGGATCGGGAATCTTGATGACAAAGGGGTCCATGTGTTTCGGCATTCAAAAGCCCGAAATCGCGAAAGACTTAGGACTGCGATCATATGGAATAGTGGTCACATGGATCAAAAGGTAGCCACGGAGACTAACCGCTTTTGAAGCCGTTCTGGCATTTCAAGATATCAGAGATCGAGGAATCGAGAAGGCTGAGGTTCTTGACAACAGGGATCACGAATTCCTGAAACCCACAATTTCGGTTGGGAAGAGATCAGGTATGTGCAGAAGTTGTGACAAAGGAAAAAGGAAGGACCTGTGAATTGGGTTTTTAACAGAGATTCTAGTGAGGAATCGAAAGAGCCACTTTGGTTCTAAGGTGAATTTAGAACGATCCGTTAAGACTGGGAGGTCAGCACAGAAGCTTTGCCAAGGAAAAAGGTGACATCTACGTCAGGTTTGGTATCAGAGCATAGAAAGGGTTCTTTGCTTTCTGTGGCAAGGAAAAGGAAAATTCACCATGCCACCAAGAAGAAGGGACATGCAAACACTTGATCCACCAGAGGAAAGGGAAATACCAAGAAGAAGAGGTAGGCAGATGCCTGACCCATCCATGGCAAGAGAAATACGTGATTTCGCGCCAGACTTGAGGACATGGAGACATCATAGAGACGCACAGTCGGTATTGGGGATATTAGTGATTCTGAAAGTGAAAATGAAGTTGAACATGAAGAAGAAGAAGTTTCAGCAAAAGATGCCTCAAATGAATGCTTGATTAGAGTTGTCGCAAGGATGGGTGCAAGGGAAAAAATGGACATCCCAGTTTATGAAGGAAACCTGGATGCTGAAGAGCTTCTAGACTAGATTAGAGCTCTATACACTTATTTCGACTATGAAGATGTCAAGGAAGAAAAGAAGGTCAGACATGCTGTCACAAGGCTGAAAGGGTATGCAACATTGTGGTGGGATGAACTACAAGCTGACAGACACTGCAAAGGCAAGCAAAAAATCAAGAGTTGGGATAGGATGATTGTGAAGATGAAGGCAAAATTCATTCCTAGAGATTACCAGATTACTCTGTTTCGAAGAATGAAAAATTTGAGACAAAAGCTGATGACAGTGAAGGAATATACTGAAGAATTCTACAGGATTAACATCAGGGCAGGTCATCGAGAAAGCGATGATGAAAAGGTTGTCAGGTACATGAATGGCCTGAGATATGACATTCAGGATGAGATGATCATGGTAACCATCCGAACGGTGGAATATGCTTATCATATGGCTCTAAAGGTTGAAGAGAAGCTGAGCCAAAAGCAGGGTCAAAGAGGCTGAGGTAGAAGTCAAGCCAGGGTCAAAACAATTGTCCAAGATAAAAATCAGAAACCCAAGGAGGACTGGAAGAAACCTCAGGATCAAACTGAAAGAGGTGGAACCTCACAGCGAGGGCAATATGCTGAACAGAGAGGGCGGCATACCGAACAAAGAGTAGATTATGCTGATAATAATATTGTTCCTCGTACTAGAAGTAGAGGAAGAGGAAGAGGTGGAGTAATAAAATGCTTCACGTCTGGAAAGAATGGACACAAATCTTATGAATTTCCAGATAAGAAGAAAGAGAGTGGAGAGACTCACATCACCGAAGCTCAAAGGCGGAATATTGAGGCAGAGGATGCTGAAGGCGGAAGATCGTTGATGATGCAAAAAGTTCTTTTGACACCAGAGAAAGAGGTGGAGATTCCAGTACAGAGAAACAGACTTTTTTGGACTGCTTGCAAAACCAAGGACAGGGTATGCAAGGTCATTGTGGACAGTGGTAGCACAGTTAATCTCGTTTCAACGGAGATGGTAGAAAAGTTGGAGCTGGAGACGATTAAACATCCAAGTCCATATAGAGTTTCATGGCTACAAAAGGGACATCAGGTAAATGTCACTAAACAATTATTAGTTGAATTTAATAGAGGATATAATGATAAGATACTCTGTGATGTTATTCCCATGGATGTTTCTCATTTATTGCTGGGTAGATCGTGTGATATAGCACGTGCTCGCAAGCACGTCTGCTCACAGGATCTTCTCTTTTCACGTGGCCCGAAGAACTCAATTGTTCTTCTATTTCCCTATTGGGAAATCTGCACCCACAGAACCCTCGCGCGATCCCCTCGTTACAATTAGGAGATCGGACTTCGCGGTATCGTGAGGTCAATGATCGAGCGTTGGATTCTCAAAACCTCGGACCCAGACAATAGTCAACGCTAACCTTTTCTTCCTCCTATCGGGATTTATTCTATCGTGAATTCACCACTCGCGATGTCAAGCAACTTGCTTTATCGACTTTCGAACCCTGATATGTCGAAACTCTGACGCACGTGCGAGTTCGACCCTTCACGTCACTTCACCTTATCATCACTTCGGATTTTGCAGTATCGCGAATCCTGAGGTAATGGTTTCAGAACTTCTCGTTGTGAAACCCCGATATATTATGCCACATGTCCACTGATTGACCCTTGTGGCTCCCACACTATTCCCTTAGCATTTTCGGGATATCACGTATCGTGATATCGCAATTCCTGATGCTGTGTTATGGAGTTTCAACCCACGAAACCCTGATGTGCGAAACCACGTGTAAATCCAATGGTCCTCGTGAATTGGATCTACGGTTCTGCCCCTCCTGAGCTTTGACTCCTTCAAAACTTCCACTGTAACTTCCCTACACCTCTGTGAGATCTAACGCTCACGGAATTTCACAAAATCTCCTCAGAGAATTTCGGCTATCTATCCTTCCCAATGAATTCTTTGAAATGAACCAAGTACTCTTCCACAAAGACGTCTCCACCTACGTGCAAACTTGCAACGCCTCTTATGAACTTTAAGTCGCAGCTTCTCTACGTTATCCTTCAACAAATTCGAAGGCATGTCTCTCCTGATCTTTATTAAAAGACCCTTGCATGCACTCCTTGTGGAAACCTTCAAACACGCCTAAGTGTTTGAATCCTCTCGACCTTGCGCACACCTACGGTAGCAGTCCTTCAATGCTTTACTCAGGTTCGCAACCCTGAACTTCACTCAGCCTGGGCACTCCTTGCATGACTCCTGTGCCCAAATGCACTACTAGGTGAATGAGAACAAAATTTAAACTACCTAAGCTTCAGAGACACAACCGTGAATTCTTGTCGACGCACTCCTTGCGGACACTTCAACTGCACTCCTTGCAGGAATTGTTACTCAGATAGAGAAATAATTGAAACTCATTCCTTCTTCCTCTTAGACTTCAAACTCAAACATGAAATCATATACACAGCATATAAAAGAAAATGTATAACTAGAAGCAAACATTCATGAGCATACATGCACAGAGAACAACACAAAACCACGAATTTGAATCAAACTCTTTTTATTAATTCAAATATCTGTACATGGGTGTTCTTACACAGCTCTCTGCATGCTCTTGCTCAATTGCTTCATACTCCAATTATGATACAATACACAATGAGGTTGTCTATATCTCGTTTCCCTCTTGTGCTCTACAACTGTCTAATCTAGAATTAAATTCTATCTACCTGCATTAACTACTTTAAATGCCTTCTACCTACTAAGGACGAGAGCTAAAGGCTCAAGGTCCGATTACATTATACAAGTGTGCATTCATTAAATTGCCACATTTATGTTTGTGCATCAAATCCAAGGTAATTTCAAAATTTGTGTTGGCTTGTCCAGCTGTCTTCTGCTTCCGCATTGGCTCGCTTGATGTGTGGGCGATTCTCTTGCATCATACTCCCTCGCTTGAAAACTTTCATGGGCTCCTATCCATGAGCTCCTGCACAGTCTGTCCATGCTTCTGTATTTCTGCTTCAGTCTCCCAGCTGGTATCTTCAACTGGATGGTTCTTCCACTTGACCAGATACTCAAAGTATTCTTTCCTCCTGTTCTTCTTGCTCACTCTCTTGTCCAGTATGCACTCCATTTGTGGCTTCTCTGCAACTGGCATCTGTTTCGTCCACTGGATCACTGGTTTCTCATCTCCAGTCTCTGCTTCTCCAACTTTATACGGGTACAAATCCGAGACATTGAATATCGGAGAAATTCTTATCCCATTGGGTAATTCAATCTCGTAAGCATTCACCCCACATTTCTTCAAGACCCTACATGGCCCGATTTTCTTCATCTTCAACTTGTTGTGTGTTCCCCTTAGGAACCTTTCTTTCCTCAAATGTGCAAGAACCAGATCACCAACCTAAAATTGAAGTTGTCTTCTATGCTGATCTGCTCTGCGTTTATACTCCTGACTTGAATTCAGCAATCGCTCCTTCACCTGCCTGTGAAGTTCTTTCATCACCTCTATGAAATCTTCTGCACTAGTGCTCTTAGTCGTAGTCTGTTCTGAATCTCTCAGTTCAAAAATTCCTCTCTGTTGCATCCCATAGACAACCTGAAATGGACTTTGTCCGGTACTCCTATTAATTGAGTCATTATACGCGAATTCTGCCTGTGGTAATATATTGTCCCACTGGCTGTGGTGCTCTGTCACCAAGCTTCTCAGCAAGTCTCCCAGACTTCTGTTCACCACTTTTGTCTATCCATCCATATTAGGATGATAAGATGAAGTAAACAACAAGTTAGTTCCCAGCTTCTTCCATAAGGTCCTCCAAAAATGCCCTATGAATTTCGTATCTCGATCCGAAACTATACTCCTCGGCAACCCATGAAGTCGAATGACCTCTTTGAAGAATAGATTGGCAAAGTGAGTTGCTTCACTAGTCTTCTGACATGGAATGAAGTGTGCCATTTTGGAAAATCTATCCACTACCACAAAGATTGAATCACAACCTCTTTGTGTTCTTGGCAACCCCAATACAAAATCCATACTAATTTCATCCCACGGCCTCTCTAGTATGGGAAATGGTTGATAGAATCTCGCATTCTGCTTCCTCCCCTTCGAATGCTAGCAAATTCTGCATCTGTCAACAAATTTCTTGACATCCGCTCGCATTCCCGGCCAAAAATATGACTCATTCAACTTTGTGAATGTCTTGTCATGACCAAAATGCCCTGCCAATCCTCCACTGTGTTTCTCCTTTAGCAGATTCTCCCTCATGGATAATTTCGAAATACACAGTTGATTACCTCTAAATAGTAATCCTTCCTGAATCATATAGTCTATCCAAGGGCTCCTATCTCTGAGAACTGGATTCTCAGCTGCTTCATACGCCTCTCGAAAATCTTGATCATCTGCGTACATGTCCCTGAGATCATCAAAACCCAGCGTTTTGACTCTAAACTCCTACAACAACAAACACTTCCTGCTCAAAGCATCAGCAACTTTGTTAGCAGTACCAGAAATATTTTTAATCACAAAAGTGAAATTTTGCATATACTCAACCCATTTGACATGTTTTTGATTCAACTTCTCCTGCTGAGTCACAAACTGCAGTGCATGGTTGTCACTGTACAAGACAAATTCTTTCGGGATCAAGTAATGCCTCAATTTCTTCAATGCCTATATGATAGCATAGAACTCCTTATCATAAGTGGAGTACTTCAATTTCGCTTCATTCAGCTTCTCGCTGAAGTATGCTATCGGCCTGTCTTCCTTACTCAAGACTGCCCCAATTGCAAATCCACTTGCATCGCATTTCACCTGAAATGTCCTTTGGAAATCCGGCAACACCAACACTGGTCGTTCCATAATCTTCCTCTTCAATAGATTGAAACTATTTTCAGCCTCTGTTGTCCAGTGAAAATATTTATGTTGCTTCTTCACTGTATCCATCATTGATGTGCTAATTCCACTAAAATTCCTAATGAACTTTCAGTAGAAACTAGCCAATCCGTGAAAATTTCTTACCTTAAAGATATTCTTCGGTGATGGCCAATTCTTAATCACTTCCACCTTATCTGGATCCATCCTCAACTCATTTGCTGAAATAACAAACCCCAAGTAAATGAGCTATGTCTTCATGAATGAGGACTTTTTCATATTAATCAACAGCTTGTCCTACTATAGTCTCTGCATCACTGTAGCCAAATGCTTCAAATGCTCTGCCACTGTTTTACTGTAAACCAGTATGTCATCCAAATACACAATAACAAATTTTCCGATGAACTCCCTCATGAATTCATTCATCAACCTCATGAAGGTACTCGACACATTTGTTAAGCCAAACGACATAACAAGTCATTCATACAACCCCTCATTGGTTTTGAATGTTGTCTTCCATTCATCGCCTTCTCTCATGCGAATCTGGTGATAACCGCTTTTCAAATCAATCTTTGAAAAGTATTTTACTCCATTTAAGCAATCCATCAGATCATCCATCCTCAGAAATGGAAATATGTGCCTGATGGTTATCTTATTAATCTCCCTTGAGTCAGTACACATCCTCCATCCTCCGTCTTTCCTCGGATTGAGTACTGTTGGAATAGCACACGGAATCAAGCTTTCCCTGACCAAACCTTTGTCCAACAAATCCTGGACTTGCCTCTCAACCTCTTCATTCTCTTGCGGCATCAACCTGTACGCGGATTTGTTTGGAAAACTGGCTCCTGGTATGAGATCAATATGATGACTCACACTTCTGATCGGTGGCAATGAACGAGGTAATTCGTCCACTATTATATCAGTGAACTCTCCCAGCAGTTCCTGAATTTCTTCTGGTAAATCATCCATTCTCGTGCTAGTCAGAACAATCTTTGGCTTTCTAACCACAATGAACTGTGGATCCTCCTTCTTCTTAACCTCTATCAAAAGTTCCTTCCCACTCATGAGAAGTACAGTGTTGCTTACTTCCGGCTTCACCTCCTTATCCTTTATCGGAAGCAGCATGTGTGTCCTCCCATTCTTCTCTAGGGTGTATGTGTTCATTCTCCCATCATGAATCACATTCATGTCATATTGCCATGGTCTACCCAGCAATAGATGACAAACATATATAGGAATGACATCACACAAGATTTTATCATTATACCCACCTATCTTAAACTCAACTAAACATTATTTAGTGACAGTTACTTGATGTCCTTTATGTAGCCACGAAACTCTGTATGGGCTTGGATGATCAGTCGTCTCCAGCTCCAGCTTCTCTACCATTTCTGTAGATACGAGATTATCCGTTCTACCACTGTCTACAATGACCTTGCATACCCTATCCTTGGTCTTGCAAGCAGTCCTAAAAAGTATGGTCCTTTGGACTGAACTTTCCACCTCCTTCTCAGGTGTCAAAAGGAATTTTCACATCATGAGCGATCTTCCGCCTTCAGCATCTTCTGCCTCAACATCCCGCCTTTGTGCCTCGGCGAGGTGAGTTTCTCCAATGTCCTTCTTTTTCTCTAGACACTCGTAAGACTTGTGCCCATTCTTTCCACATGTGAAGCATGTGATTACTCCACCTCTTCCTCTTCCTCTCCCTCTAGTACGAGGAAAAGTGTTGTTGTCAGCAAAATCTCTTCTCTGCTCAGTATGCTGCCCTCGCTGTGAACTTCCACCTCTCTCTTTTTGAGTCTAAGGTTTCTTCCAATCTTCCTTGGGCTTCTGATATTTATCCTGGGCAACTGACTTGCCTCTGGGTTGACTTCTGCCTTGGCCCCTCTGACTCTGCTTTCGGCTTAGCTTCTCTTCTGCTTTCAGAGCCATCTGATAAGCATCTTCCACCATTCGAATGGTTACCATGCTCATCTAATCCTAGATATCATAATCAGGCCATTCATATATCTGGCAACTTTTTTATCATCACTCTCCCGATGACCTTCCCTGATGTTCAGTTTATAGAATTCCTCAGTGTATTCTTTCACTGTCATCAGCTTATGTCTCAGGTTCTTCATTCTTCTGAACAAAGTAATTTGATAATCCCTTAGGATGAATTTCGCTTTCATCTTCACGATCATTCGATCCTAGCTCTTGATCTTCTGCTTTCCCTTGCAGCATCTGTTAGCTTGTAGCTCATCCCACCACAATGTTGCATGTCCTTTCAATCTCATGACAGCATGCTTGACTTTCTTGTCCTCTTCGACATCTTCATAGTCGAAGTAAGTATCCAGACCTCTAATCCAGTCTAGAACCTCTTCTGCATCCAAGTTTCCCTCATAAACTGGAATGTCCATCTTCGCTCTTGCACCCATCCTGGAAATAGCTCTGATCAAATGCTCATTTTATGCATCTCCAGCTGCAACTTCTTCTTCACTTTCAGCCTCAATCTCGCTCTCAGAATCACTGAGATCCCCCGCGCTGACTGTGCGTCTTTGCGTTGTCTCCATGTCTTCGAGTCTAGCTTGGAGATCACGCATTTGTCTCTCCATGACTGGATCTGTCACCTTCCTACCCCTTCTTCTCGCCATTTCCCTATCCTCTGGATCAGGCGACTGTATATCTCTCCTTGGCAGCATGGTCAATTCTCTTCTCTGCTATAGAAACCAAAGAACCTTTATGTGCCTTGATACCACTTGATGCATATCAGAGTACTCTTTACCTCTTATGCATCCCTCACCTGAAATATACTGACAAGAATCAGGCTCTGATACCACTTGATGCGTATCAGAGTACTCTTTACCTCTTATGCCTCCCTCGCCTGAAATATACAAACAAGAATCAGGCTCTGATACCACTTGACGTAGCACGTGCTCACAAGCACATCCGCTCACAGGATCTTCTCTTTTCACATGGCCCGAAGAACTCAATTGTTCTTCTATTTCCCTATTGGGAAATATGCATCCACAGAACCCTCGCATGATCCCCTCGTTACAATCGGGAGATCGGACTTCGCGGTATCGCGAGGTCAATGGTCGAGCGTTGGATTCTCAAAACCCCGGACCCTGACAATAGTCAACGCTGACCTTTTCTTCCTCCTATCAAGATTTCTTCTATTACGAATTCGCCACTCACGATGTCAAGAAAATTTCTTTACCAACTTTCGAACCCCGATACGCCGAAACTCCGATGCACGTGCTAGTTCGACCCTTCATGTCACTTCACCTTATCGGCACTTTGGATTTCGCAGTATCGTGAATCCTGAGGTAATGGTTTTGAAACTTCTCGCTTCGAAACCCCGATATGTTATACCACTTGTCCCCTGATTGACCCTTGTGGCTCCCACACTATTCCCTTAGCCTTTTCGGGATATCGCGTATCGTGATATCGCGATTCCTGATGTAGTGTTACGGAGTTTCAATCCACGAAACCCTGATGTGCGAAACCACGTGTAAATCCAATGGTCCTCGTGACTTGGATCTATGGTTCTACCCCTCCTGAGATTTGACTCCTTCGACACTTCCACTGTAACTTCCCTACACCTTTGTGAGATCTAACGCTCACAGAATTTCGTGAAAAATCCTCAGAGAATTTCGGATATCTATCCTTCCCAATGAATTCTGTGAAATGAACCAAGTACTCTTCCACGAAGACTTCTCCACCGACGTGCAAATTTGTGATGCCTCTTACGAACTTTAAGTCACAAATTCTCTGTGTTGTCCTTCAACAAATTCGAAGGCCTATCCCTCCTGAGCTTTATTAAAAGACCCTTGCACGCACTCCTTGCGGAAACCTTCAAACACGCCTAAGTGTTTGAATCCTCTTGACTCTGTGCACACCTGCGGTAGCAGTCCTTCAATTATTTACTCAAGTTCGCAACCCTGAACTTCACTCAGCCTGTGCACTCCTTGCATGGCTCCTGTGCCCAACTGCACCACTAGGTGAATGATAACAAAATTTAAACTACCTGAGCTTCAGAGACGCAACCCTAAATTCTTGTCGACGCACTCCTTGCAGACACTTCAACTGCACTCCTTGCAGGAATTCTTACTCAGATAGAGAAACAATTGAAACTCATTCCTTCTTCCTCTCAGACTTCAAACTCAAACATGAAATCATATACACAGCATATAAAAGAAAATGTATAATTGGAAGAAAACATTCATGAGCATATCATTCAGCATACATGCACAGAGAACAACACAAAACCATGAATTTGAATCAAACTCTTTATATTAATTCAAATATCTGTACATGGGTGTTCTTACATAGCTCTCTGCATGCTCTTGCTCAATTGCTTCATACTCCAATTATGATACAATACACAATGAGGGTGTCTATATCCTGTTTCCCTCTTGCGCTCTACAACTGTCTAATCTAGAATTAAATTCTATCTACCTGCATTAACTACTTTAAATTCCTTCTACCTACTAAGGATGATATCTAAAGGCTCAAGGTCCGATTACATTATACAAGTGCGCTTTCATTAAATTGCAACATTTATGTTCGCGCATCAAATCCAAGGTAATTTCAAAATTTGTGTTGGCTTGTCCAGTTGTCTTCCGCTTCCGCGTTGGCTCACTTGATGTGTGGGCGATGCTCCTGCATCACCGTGGAAATATGACAGAAATTTGATTCATGATGGGAGGATGAACACATACACCCTAGAAAATAATGGGAGAACTCACATGTTGCTTCCAATCAAAGATAAGGAAGTGAAACATGAAGTAAGTAACATTGTACTTCTCATGAGTGGGAAGGAACTCTTTAACGAGGTCAAGAGGAAGGAGGAACCACAATTCATTGTGGTCAGAAAGCCAATGCTTGTTTTAACCAACACAAGGATAGATGATTTACCAAAAGAAGTTCAGGAACTACTGGAAGAGTTCGTTGACATAGTAGTGGATGAACTACCTCGTTCGTTGCCACCAATCAGAAGTGTGAGTCATCATATTGATCTCATACCTATAGCCAGTTTACCAAACAAAGCAGCGTACAGATTAATGCTGCAGGAGAATGAAGAGGTCAAAAGACAAGTTCAGGATTTGTTAGATAAAGGGTTGGTTCGAGAAAGCTTGAGTTCATGTGCTATTCCGACAGTACTCAGTCCAAAGATAGACGGAGGCTGGAGGATGTGTACTGATTTAATGGCAATTAACAAGATAACCATCATGTATAGATTTACATTACCAAGGATGGATGATCTGATGGATTGCTTAAGTGGAGCAATTTTTTTTTCAAAGATTGATTTGAAAAGAGGATATCACCAGATTCGTATGAGGGAAGGTGATGAATGGAAAACAACCTTCAAGACTAACGAAGGGTTGTATGAATGGCTTGTTATGCCATTTGGTTTAACAAACACACCAAGTACCTTCATGAGGTTGATGAGAGAAGTCCTGAAGGAGTTCATCAGATAATTTGTCATTGTGTATCTGGATGATATACTGATCTTCAGTAAAACAGAGGCAGAGCATCTAAAACACTTAGCTACAGTGATGAAGAAATTATAGCAAGAGAAGCTGCTGATAAACATGAAGAAATCCTCATTCATGAAGACATAACTCATCTATTTGGGCTTTGTTATTTCTACAGATAAATTGAGGATGGATCCAGATAAGGTGGAAGTGATCAAGAGTTAGCCATCATTGAAGAGCATATTTTAGGTGAGAAGTTTTCACGGATTGGCTAGTTTCTACCAGAAGTTCATCAGGAATTTCAGTGGAATTAGTGCACCGATGATGGACATAGTGAAAAAAAGACACAAATATTTTCACTGGACAGAAGAGGCTGAGAAGAGTTTTAATCAGTTGAAGAGGAAAATCACAGAACAACCAATTCTGGTGTTGCCTGATTTCCAAAAAACATTTCAAGTGAAATGTGATCCAAGTGGATTTGCAATAGGGGCAGTCTTAAGTCAAGAAGACAGGCCGATAGCATACTTCAGCGAGAAGCTGAATGAAGCGAAGGTGAAGTACTCCACATATGACAAGGAGCTATATGTTATCATTCAGGCATTGAAGAAGTGGAGACACTATTTGATTCCGAAGGAGTTTGTCCTATACAGTGACAATCATGCACTGTAGTTTGTGACTCGACAAGAAAAGTTGAGTCAAAGACATGTAAAATGGGTTGAATACATGCAGAACTTTACTTTTGTAACTAAGCATATTTTTGGAACTGCTAGCAAGGTTGTTGATGCTTTGAGCAGGAAATATTTGCTATTGCAGGAGTTCAGAGTTAAAACAGTGGCTTTTGATGACCTTGGGGACATGTACAGGGATGATCCAGATTTTAAGAAGGCATATGAAGCAGTTGAGAATCCAATTCGCATAGATAGAATCCAATGGACAGAATACATAATCCAGGAAGAATTGTTGTTTAAACGTAATCAACTTTGTATTCCAAAATGCTCCATGAGGGAGAATTTGCTGAAGGAGAAACACAATGGAGGATTGGCCGGGCACTTTGGTCACGACAAGACATTCGAAAAATTGAATGAGTCATATTTTTGGCTGGGAATGCGAGCAGATTCCAAGAGATTCGTGGATAGATGTAGAATTTGTCAGCGTTCAAAAGGAAAGAAACAGAATGCAGGGTTTTATCAACCATTACCAATACCTGAGAGGCCGTGGGATGCAGTTAGCATGGATTTCATATTGGGGTTGCCAAGAACACAAAGAGGGTTTGACTCAATCTTTGTGGTGGTGGATAGATTTTCCAAAATGGCACACTTTAGTCCATGTCAGAAAACCAGTGACGCAACTCACATTGCGAATCTGTTTTTCAAAGAAGTCATTCGACTTCACAGCTTACCAAGGAGCATAGTTTCAGATCGAGACACTAAATTCATAGAACACTTTTGGAGGACCTTATGGAAGAATCTAGGAACTAAATTGTCATTCAGTTTGGCTTATCATCCTCAGACGAATGGATAGACAGAAGTGGTAAACAGGATTTTAGGAGACTTGCTGAGGAGCTTGGTGACAGAACACCACAGCCAATGGGACAACATATTACCACAGACAGAGTTTTCTTATAATGACTCAGTTAATAGAAGCACAGGACAAAGTCCATTTCAAATTGTTTATGGCATGTAGTCGAGAGGAATTTCCGAGTTGAGGGATTTAGAACAGATTGCGACTAGGAGCGCTAGTGCAAAAGACTTTGTAGAGGCGATGAGCGAACTTCACAACCAGGTGAAGGAGCATTTACAGAACTCGAGCCAGGAGTATAAACGAAGAGAATATCAACACAGGAGACAACTTTAGTTTGATGTTGGTGATTTGATTCTGGCACATTTGAGAAAGGAAAGGTTCCCGAAGGGGACATATAACAAACTGAAGATGAAGAAGATCAGACCATGTAAGGTCTTGAAGAAATTTGGAGCAAATGCATATGAGATTGAATTACCTGATGGGATCGAAATTTCTCCGATATTCAATGTCTCAGATTTGTACCAATACAAAACTGGGGAAGAAGGAACAAGTGATGAACAACCAGAGATCCAGTGGACAAAGCATATGCCTATTACAGAGAAGACACAGATGGAAAGCATACTAGACAAAAGAATTAGCAAGAAGACCAGAAGAAGACAATACTTTGAATACTTGGTCAAGTGGAAAGGACATCCAGTTGAAGATGCCAGCTAGGAGAATGAAGCAGAGATTCAGAAGCATGGACAAACCATGCGAGAGCTCATGGACAGGAGCCCATGAAAATTTTCAAGCGAGGGAGCATGATGTAGGAGCATCACTAATGTCAAGCGAGCATGGGGCAAGCGCCAACACATTTTAGACACATGATAAATTATTTAAAAAATTTTGAAGATAAATGCACCAAACGTAAATGTGATAGTTAAGGAGAGGCGTACTTATATATTGTAAAGGACCTTGAGTGATCCTCTCTCGTCCATAGTAGGTAGAAGACATTTATGTTGTAGGTAGCTTTGAATTCTAAAAGTAGACAGTTTTATGAGTGGAGGGAAAACGGATATAGACACCCTCATTGTGTAATTGTAACATAGAAGGAGGATGCCAATCGAGAGAAGAGTAGTGAATAACATTACCAAGAGGAAGAAAATAGAGCATACAGAGTTGGAATAGAGAAACTGTAATTGAAAAACACCCATGTACAGAGATTAAGTTAATAGAAGAAGTCTTAATTCAGATTCATGGCGTTGTAGTTGTTTCTTGTATGTGTATGATGAATGGTATGTTCATAATTTTAATCTTTCCGTTATACATTTTCTTTCTATGTTGTGTATGTTGGACACACCTACCACACTTAGAGGGGGGGGTGAATGAGTGTGGGGCTCTTTTTCCCAAAACTTCCCTCTTGCACAAAACTTATCAATTATCATTCAAAATTTATTCATTACCCATTGTTGTCATTTATAACCAGTTAGATGTAGGCACATATCAACATCATATATAAGTAATATATCATCAACAAGTCATCATCATAATGAACACAAAGAACACAAGATGTATGTACAATTTTATTTTTATTACGGACTTCAATCCTTGGGGTTTATCAGCAACAACTGAATAGAGTACAACTCTACAAGAGCACCAGCTTTATATGCAAGACTCAGATTACATTCTCAGCACCAACTGAGATGAGGCAACAATCCTCAACAAATATCAATCTGTCAACAGGTACGCGACCTGTCAGTAGTGCAGCCCGCGTGTGAACTCGCTCTGGCTCACTACAGCCCGCGTGTGAACACAGCCAGTGTATAATGCAACAAGCATCTACTCTTGAGCACTTAGGGTTCTTCTTTGCTTCACATGCTCAGATCCTCTGCAACCTGCAATCACTTTCTCTTCTGTCTTCCACTGTCCAGAC